>NW_023591379.1:605328-789494 GCF_014843425.1 Jatropha curcas | reverse complement strand
TGGTGACTGTCATGCGACGTTGGTATTATTTATTATTATTCACTGAAGTTGACAAAACTTCACTTACCTTTCTCCCAAATTTCTCAGGTAGTAGGAAGTTTTGCCCCAACGGAAGCTCTGCAATCTCTCCGCAGAGTTATTTTAAATAGTAAACTTTATATTTTTGTTATTTAATATTTGGATGTAGCCTTAATTACCCTAAATTATCAGAATATATTGAAACTCCGCAGTTATAGGGTTAACGTATGCGTTATTTTGTAAAACGACTTTGTTAATGTATTAGATGCAGGTGAATTAATACAACCATATACGAAATGCACTCATCATGATTTCAGCCCAAACTTAAACCGTTAATTAAGATATCTAAAAATTGGGCCGGATTGTACAAATAGTTTTCAATAATTCTATATCCTAGCTGTATGGGGCTACTGATTCCTGTTAAAATTGGAACGTGCATTGTTACGTTAGACGTTAGTTTCAGGGCTTACTACGGGCCTCGGGGGGCCTTAAGCTTTCCGGGGCACCTTAGTGCCGGTCCGGCCCACGGTAATTATGGTTCAGTGACAAAAATAGTTAGTGTTTATTACGCAGATAAGGGGCAGGAGTTGAAAAAAAACAATTACTATTTAACTTTGAAAAAAAATTCGACTAGAACATTTTTTATTTTTTTTTTGGAATTATTAACAATAATTTTTTTTTTTTTTTTTTTTGGAATTTTAACAATCCCTCGATAGATAATTTTGAACAAGATGACATCTAAAATTCAATAGATAAAAAATGAAGCAATAGAGTAAATATGCAGCAGAAATTTTTATATTGTATTTATTTGCCTCAGATTTAGTAGATTTCTGACGAGCATAAATGAATTCATACGATTTCCAATGAACATTAATGTAGCATACACTTACAGAATTTCTAATGAATGAATGATTTCCAATGCATATTATTAAAGTTGTAAGATTTCCAATGAACATTAATGCATCAAACGTTCAAATCCAAATTTTAATTCAAAAACAATAGTATCATATAACATAAGTTATTAAATAATTATTTTTTATATTTTTTAATTATCTCGTGAGTATTTAATAGATATAATTTTATAAATTAAAGTGTTCGATAAATATAATTTATAAATTAAATTAATAAATAAAATTTTATAAAATAAAATACTTATGCATCGGTATAAAAATTAAAGGTATCACTAAAATTCTTTTATAAAATTCAAATGTGAATTTATATATATTTGATAATTTATCTTTATAAGGATAAAAAACAAGTTGTGAAGTCATATGCAAGCGTGATATTATAGCCAAAGGATGAAACTTCGTCGTCTGCTTTACTCAATTTTGATGCCTTCTTACGTTAAAAAAAGAGATTGGTGTCGGATAAAATGCTTCCTCTCAAGTATTTAAAGAAAATTTATACACAGAATTCGATCTCGAGACCTCTGGTTAAGAGATAAGGGATTCTTACTTTCTATCTTAACCTGTAGTAAAGACAATGGCTTTAACACTATATATAATCTCATTTTTTTTTCAAGCTAAATTAATATAAAAACAATTATATTACATCTTTAATATAAAAAATTATTCTTTTAATGTCTATCTCTTATCCTTTTCTTCTTCTCTCTCATCGTAGTCTTCACTTTCACATAAATGAATTAATAGAAATCCAAAATCAATCGTTACAGCATTACTATCTTTTTTTTTATAAAGTATTTATATTTTTGAAAACAACGGTAACTTAAGTTATCAAGGACCTATTAGGCCATTAAGAAAAATGTTAAAATCTTATTTAAATCTTATTACTGAATAAACCCCAAAATCATAAATTAAAGAAAAATTAAAATATTTCGGTTTTATAAAAATAAATTTAATTTATTTTTTAGAGTTTAGGTCATTTTTCTTTTTAAATATACAATTAATTTCAGAATTCTCTAAAATACTACATTTAATATGTCTATAGCTTGTTATCAATAACTTTCCATTCAATTGTTCATTGAAAGTGACATGACACAACAACAGTAAAGGAGTATATTTTTGAAAGGGAATAGAGTATATTAGCAAAAGTATTGGTAAAAAAATTAATTATTTTTTATTAATTTGTGTGAAAGAAGAAGCACGTCTATTTTTATAAAATGAGAAAGCATATTTAAAAAGGGAAATTTGTTGCCTTTTTTTTTTCTTTTTTGTAAAACACATACCGTTATCTTCTTTTTTTCCTTTTAATAACTTCTAGAGGTAGAGTGAGCCTTTTTTTTTTTTTTTTGCCTTTTTTTTCTTTTTTCTGTAAAACACATTTACCGTTATTCTTCTTTTTTTCTTTTAATACTTCTTAGAGTAGGTGAGCCTTTATTTTATTATTTTTTTTCTTTTTTTTTTTTTTTTAATATAATCATTAATAATAATATTAAGAATTACAAATACTCATATAGAGTAGACATAGAATTTTACTATTAATAACTAACAGAGTTCGGTGATCTTTTAACAAACCAAAATAATTCATATTCCTTTAAACAATAAAACTAAAATAAAAAAAATATAATATTAAATCTCTCCGATTGGAGTTGATATTGACAAAAGATATAAATTTTCATAGTAGCACCTAATCCGTTAATTGATTTGGACATCAAAATAATAACTCATTTGTATATTCTATAACTGTATTATTTTCCCAATAATTTGTAAAATATGATGAACATAAATGAGTTCCCGCCACTATGCATCAATAGCATAAATTGAGGCACAGGCTGCACTATCAGACTTTGTTGATTGAAGATTTACACCTGCAAATCAAGATATAAAATCTCCAACAAAATAAAATCAAATATCATAATTTTATTTAGTAATAAACCCCCATAAATAATGGAGTACCCTCATAAAGAAGGAACAAAAAAAAAAAAAAAAAAATAAAGAAGGAACAAAAAAAAAAAAAAAAAATCCAAAGGAGACAAACCAAACAACAATAAAATAAACAAAAAAGAAGATCTAATAATATTAAAAAACAAACAGATTGAGTTTATTAAAGCAAAAGAAATCGAAAAAAAAAAAAAAAAAAATCCAAAACGGAGACAAACCAACAACAATAAAAATAAACAAAAAAGACAGATCTATTATAAAAAAAAACAGATTTGAGTTTATTAAAGCAAAAGAAATCGAAATAGAAAGTAAAAAGCAGGAGACAAAGACTACCGCTGATAAACAACGGCGACCATAAATTAAAACTAATGTTAGAAGACTAGAGCAAAAAGAGAAAAAATGAGAGCACTTTGTATCAGAGAGGTTGAGTGAGCTTAATGTTTAGCTTTTTATAAAAATTAATTAAATTTTTTTTGACAATTATACTCATTATTTTTTTTTCTATTTCAACTAATTAAACAGTTCATTATACAACTATTTTTACCGAATATATCTAATTTAAATGCTACATAAATAAATATCAGTTACTAAAATAATTAATATTGCCCAACCACGTTACTTCTTTCTTATGTTGAATGACAGTCATACGTCTATACCCAATAAATGAGTCCAATTAATTACAATAAAAGCTTTTTTGTTTTACTTCGTGGAAGAATATTCTAAAAATGTATTGTATATCATATTTCTGAATACATCAAACCTAAAAATGTTCCTATACAGTTTTTAACCTTTTATAAAAATTATAAAATATCGAATTATCTCAATTTAAAAAAACAAAAAATAAAATAAGGATAATTGACTTTATCAAATAGTAGCAACATCATAAGGCCAATGAATAGTTCATTTATCTAGGAAATGCAGTGATTTTATCAAATAGTAGCAAAATCCTCAAAACACGAATCTCTATCTCCTTTGCTAAACTTGTCTGCAAATTGATTCTATTTCAAAAATCAATAACCTCTTTTTTGGAATAAATTAATTCTATAAAATTTGGTGGAATTCATTTATAAATTTAAATATTTATATTTGATATGAAAAAAATAAAACAAATTTATCCATTTTTTATAAATGAATTTTACAAACTAAAACAACAAAGTTTTACTAAAAAAGTATTATCTTCCTCGCCTTTTAAACTTATTACCTCAA
Organism: Jatropha curcas; assembly: GCF_014843425.1. The sequence goes on along the minus strand of NW_023591379.1, from coordinate 785,430 downwards.
ATGTTTTTTAGAAAATAAAAATAAATGAATTTTCAATGTATGAATGTATTTCATATTTTGAATTATTTTATACTAAACAGAGTGTTAATTATGGAGAGTAAAATTAACATGCTATAATTTATTGCAAATTTTTTTATACTTCGGATTGAAAATATTTTTTCATTTAGATATAAAAATAGTAAAAACTAAAAAATTCAGACACCGTTATATAATTACCTTAAAAAAATCAATTATTAGTCAAGATTGTCATATTGATTATCCTTTTTTATTCCTTTCAAATAATAAGAGCCATGAATAATATCAAAGAAGGATCTAATACATTATTATATTATATGGAAGGAAGGCGATGAAGGAAAATAATAAAAGAAAATAATGAAGTATTACTAAATTATTTCTTTTATAAGTTATTTTATCCTTTTTATATTTGGACGGAGAAAGAATAGAAAAGAGTAAAAATAAATTATATTGTATATTAAATAATGCAATTTTTGCAATTTATTTATTGCTTTCTCTCTAATTTTAAAAATATTCTAATTATGCAGCCCAGGAGAAAATTATGTTTCATTTTTTAATAATTTTTCTTATCATTTCTAAATAAGGGAAAATCCTTACCCTCAGTATTTTTCTCATATATATTCTATTTTCAAAAAAGAAAATTTCAATTTCCGAACAAAGTCAAAAGTGACTGAAGACGTTCTTTTCGTGCTCTTCTAGATATTGCTCGCTACTTGTAGATTTTCAAGCAACGGATTTTGACATGATTATTACTGGAGCTGACTTCACAAAGTTAGGACCAGAGAAAACTGAGAGAGTACTTTAGCTTTTTTATTAATATTTAATGATTAAAATAATATTTTTATAGAAGCACATTTTAAAAATATTTTAATGCATTTATAAAATAAAAAAATTAATTAATTAATTATCTCAAATTTCAAGGACTAAATAATAATTTATCAACTTTGTGTAAAATTTATGCAAACATAAAATGTTTTACTGGAGTGTTTATTATTCGGTTTAAAATTTATATAAACCAAATTCAGAATACTAATTTTATAAAGAATAATTTTGAATCGAATCATGATAGATATTCAGCTCAATTACATTATATTAATTTCGTTCTAATTGAATACATTTTTATGGTAACTAGATCCATAATTGAATGATATAGAATCAATTCAAATTAATCGAATTGATTCTTTGGAATTCGGTTAATTCAAATTAAATCAACTAATTTGTGCTTAAAGGTAAATTAGGTTATCTACATATGGTAATCGAACTAAAATCGAAAATAAAATAATTTTCTATATCAAAATCAATCGATAATCTAATTTATAAAATAACTATCTAAGTCCAACTAGAATGAATCAATTTGATTTTGTATTCAATTAGAAACTATATATTAAAACATTATGGTTAATCACCAACCTTATCATCAAACTTACCTAATATCAAAATTACCATGTCCACAATCCTTTGTCCTTCTAGAATTTACTCACTCAAATCACGAATCTCGCCGCATCATATTAAGAAGTAGACGGGCAAAGAGAAGAAATTGCATAGGAGATTAAAAACCAACAAAGGCAGTGTTTGACAATAGTTTTTTAAGTAGCGTTACATTTTGATTAGATAAATACAATATTCGATAACAGCTTTTTAAGTAGCGTTCAGTTAAAATGTTAAATGCAACTTAAAAAATTATTTGGTAATATAATATTTTGACTAACTCTTAGATAAACGGTTAACAACTAAACGCTGCGGAAACAGATGATAATTAATGTTGCCCGACAAACCTTTTGAAACCAACTTTTTCAATTAATTGACAGTTTGGCCAAGTGGTCTAAGGCGCCAGATTTAGGCTCTGGTCCGAAAGGGTGTGGGTTCAAATCTAACAGCTGTCACATGTGTTTAAAAAATTATTAATTTTTAAAAACTCCATTTTTAATTAATTTAAGTTGATTTCGAGCCGGTTTGATTAGGTCTAAATTGATTTTGAGCCCATTTAATTGGATTGACTTGGATTTAAAATAAATTTGCTAATTGGATTTTCTACCTCTAAACTAATCAGTAAGGAATTGCTAAATAACTGTTCAAATTCGACCAAAATTAATTGATTTTGATTTGATTTTCAATTAAAAAACCAATTTATTCACCTTAGGTTAGGTTATGAATCATATAACCAGATTCCTTAAATTATCACGGGCAATCACCAACTATATCACCAAGCTTACCTAATACCAAATGTACCAAATTGTACTCCCTTGTCCTTCCAAAGAATACTTGCACCATGACACGAATCTCGCCACATCACACCACACCACACCAAGACAATAAAAGAGCAGAGCGAATAAATTGCGAGGGAGATAAAAAAATCCACAAAAACCGGGCAAAAGCGCAAATGTCAAATGTTAAGGCCTACAAAAATAAATTTTTATCAAATCAAAATCAATCCATCCTGCTTGTCTCGATGTCAGAGCTCTGAAATTAAAAAAAAAAAAAAAAAAAAAAAAAAAAAAAAGCAGAGCCGAAATTAAAAATTGCGAAGGGAGATAAACAAAAACCACCAAAAAAACCGGGGCAAAAGCGCAAATGTCAATGTTTAGAGGGCGTACAAAAATAAATTTTTATCAAATCAAAATCAATCCATCCTGCTTGTCTCGATGTCCAAGAAGCTTGAAATTAAAAAAAAAAAAAAAAAAAAAAAGAAAAAGAAAAAAACCACACACAAAAAAAAAAAAAAAAAAAAAAAGAAAAAAACACACACACAACAAAAGCTCTCTGTCCGCTGCCTTCTTCGTCCCTAGCTCTTCATTTCCTCCTAATGAAACCCTAAATCCTCTTCGGATTACAGATCTTCTCTCTGTAGTCGTTTCATTGCTTCTCTTCTTCGTTAGATTTGAGCAAAAATGGTGGTTCAGTCTTTACATTGTGTAGATAATAGTGAAAATAGTAGTCCAAAAGGGAAAGTAGAGGCTGCAGTAGTGTCTACACGAAGAAGAGTGAGTGCGAGAATACAGTCAACAAAACTGAGAGCTGAGAAGGAGAAACTGGTGAGGAAAAGAGTGGAGTTGCTGGATGAGAATGAGGGTGGTGGTGATGGTAAGAAGAGGACTAATGTGTATACTAGAAGAAGAGTAAATGTTGAGAATCTGACTGAGGAGGTTGTGCTTGAGAAGACAGTCAGTGAAGTGGTAAAGCCTGCTGGTGAAGCTGTGAATTTGAATAATGGAGGGCAAAATGGGGCTGTTGGTGGTAGTGAGGGTGTTACTGGTGGTGTCAGTTGTGTTACAGAGAAAAGTGCACATGCTAGGGTTAAGGAGACTTTGAGGTTGTTTAACAAGCATTATCTCCATTTTGTTCAGGTTTGTTTCTTATGTGCTGAACTAATCTGTTGCAATTGAATTTTTTTTTTTTTTTGAATATAATTTTGATCGTCTCTCCGTAGAGCCTGACGAGTTTGACGCTTGCGGGTTTAACAATATTTTCTTCTTGTTCTATTTTCTGACCTGTATGCTTGGTAGAATCCCATCCTTATGCAAGATTTTGTTTTTATTTTCATTTTCTTTTTTATTTTTTGACTTTCTTTTTGTTGAATAGGAAGAGGAGACGAGGTGCCAAAAAGAAGAGGTTGATAAAAAAAAGGCTTCCAAAAGTAAAAAATCAAAGGTTAGAATTTGGTTTGCCGTTGGGTTTAATTTGTTTTCTTATTCGTTAGCGTTACTTTTGTTTTATTTTTCAAATCTTTGATCGCCATTTATGCCTTCTCTTTTTGTTATTGAAGTGGTACAAATTAGTATTGGTTAATCTGCAATCTATCAAGTGATAATATGAAGCGCCGCATTATGATCTGATTAGTGTGACGCAAAATGATTTTTTAATTTTTTTTTGTTCTAACAAAGTGTAGAACAATGGTGAGACCACTGATGTTATATGGGAGTAAATTTTAGGCTACTAAAATCTAACATATTCACAAGATGAATGTTGGAAAAATGTAGATGTTAAGATGGATATGATTATACAAGGTTGGATAAGATTAGAAATGATCACATTCTACAAAAGCCACAACTAATACACATTGGGATAAAAAAAAAGATGAGAGCATCTGAGGTGATTTTATCACGTTCTACATAGACCTCCAAGTGTGCCAGCTCATAAGTGCCCTACTTTGACAATGGAAGACGTTAAAAGGGAAGAGTAGACCTAAAATCACATAGGGGGAAGTTGTCTCAAAAGACCTACTATTTCTTGATATTAGTATGAACTTAGCTATGAACAGAGTTGAGTGGAAATCATGGATTCATTTGACCAACCCCGACTACCTTGGGATTAAGGCTTAGTTGTTGTTCCTTTTGTTTCTGGATGAAAATTTTCCTATTGGCTGAAGAATTCTAATGAGAAAAAGATGTTCTAGTTGTATCCATATGTTGATTTTATTGTTTTGATATATCCAATCCTAGAATGGAAAGGAAAACCAAGTTGTAGCCATATGTATAAGCATTTTGATTTGGCTACTGCTAGCTAAACAAAGCTGAAAAATTTTGCACCATGTTGTCGGTCCTACTCCATCCATATTTGCTGGAGCCATAGTTGCTCAAGTGTGATGTGTATGGTGTTGCGGATGAGGTATTGCAATTTGCTTTGGGTTTTGGATTTTCTGTTGTTGAGGTGCATATTACAGCCCTTGAGATCTGCTTATTTGACTGGGATACCTAATGAAGTTTGAAATGGATTTTTGTGTTGGTATACCGGTTTTTTTTGTCCAATTTCAAATTTTGGATTCAATTATGTAATTTTGTGATATTAATCTACTGTAGGTGTGCTACTGCAAGTATTATGGCAGCTTAAATGTTGATATGTCCTCTTGAGCCATTTTTCTTTTTGTATTAAGCTGGTTTATGAACTTGTGTAGAAAGGAAATGCAACTAAAGTAGATGCTAAGAAAAAGGCCAAGCGTCCTGATTTGAAGGCAATATCCAAGGCAAGTGAAGAGTCATTGTTTTAAATCTTAGCCATTTCTATAATGTTCTAGAAGGTTGAATTTTTATCAATAATTCAATATGGTTCTGTTGGTTCTGACTACTTGTCTGAGTTTGACATGAATTGAAATATCTTGATAGTTTCTCCCTCTTGTGTTTACATGTAACATCATATGTTGCTACTGACAGTGTTTCTCTTTTTAAAGTTTCTAATTCTACTGATTATTCTTGATATTGGCTTCTATTACCCATCACACTTGGATGGAGTTCATTATGAGCTACTTATCATCAGACTATCAATTTTCGTTGGCAATTGTATTTGGAGTTTGGATGTCAGTTGAAGATGCAATGATTATAATTAGATGGAGCTTTTAGGTTGAGTGTTATTCTAATATGATATTAGAGTCTCCTTGATTTGAAAATCTAGAGTTCAAAATCTGGGTCAGCCTCATCTGCATGATCTAAATTTTCGTGAGGTAGAGGTGGGATTGTATTTCTCCAGACATTCAAGTTCAGTTGTTTCTTTCTTGGGCTGTGTGCTAAAGATATAAAAACTTAATACTTGGCTCAGCTTTAAGCTTGAACTTTTCAGTTTAATGTTATTATATAGTAATGGTGTCAATTTTTTTTTCTTGGTTCAATCACAAATTAGTTTACCATCTTTAAGGAAAGAAGGTTGTTTATATTAGTTTTTTGGAACTTTCAATTATGCAATAATATCTTTGTCCCACCTCAAATGAAAATTTTTGCAGATGCTCGAGACTAATGCTATAATGTACCCTGAGAAAAAAATTGGTGATCTTGCAGGTTTGATGCTTTTAGTCTTATTCTTCTTTTGGTTGTTTGCTATTTTATACTTCTGTTTGGCCTGAACTTGTTAGGTTCTGGCGTGTATTTTAAAGTTTGACAAATGTTGATTCTCAGTATCTAACTTTCATGTTTGTAAATTGTGATTTGTGGGTTTCAATGACAGGTATCAATGTTGGACATCAGTTCTATTCAAGGGCTGAAATGGTTGCTGTTGGTTTCCATAGCCATTGGCTGAATGGAATTGATTATATGGGCATGTCATACAGCAAGGTGGTTATCTTTATACTGCTAATCATCATTTAATCATTATCATCTTTTCTATTAGAAAACCTTAAGCTGGAAGATATTCGCAGTTGATGCATTTATTGATTGGTAGTTTTTTTTATGGTTATAATGACAGTGACTTTTGGAATTGATTTTTTTCACTATCTCGCAAATCATTCTATGGATGCGTTTAACTTTGTTAGGGTCTGTGGATTGGGGTGATCTTACATCTATACATAATGCTTTCATTCACGTTGCCTGTTGTACTTGTAGTATATCTGGATTCATATTATATGTTGGAAGATTGTTATATGCTAGATTGAGAAGGACTTGCATGATGTATTCTTTGGATGTGTTATGCCTGTTCATTATGATGTATCGTGTTGTATTTCGTGTAAGGATGAATAGGGAAATCTTCTTCAATGGCTGAAGTCTTTCCCTCGTGATTTTTGCCTCGCCATATGGTGACTGCAAATGAGAGCTCGTTGGAGGGAGCTCTATAAACCTGAATACTCGTTAGAGGAGAGTTTCTTAGATCTCGTAACATTAGAAATAATAATAATCTGCTTCTCCCTTTATTGATTAATTGCGACCCCTTTTATATGGGAGACTTACACTTATTAAAGATTCCTAATACAATTAGGAGTTCCAACTAAATAGGACTTGGAAAAGGAATTTTACTTAAACTAAAACAGGAACAAATTACTAACTGCAGCAAAAATCAACTCAAGCTAAAATAAGGAAGAAATTGCTAGTTGCAGAATCAGCAACATGTGGTCCACGACGCTGTTAACTCTTGCCTACAAATGCGTCCGTAACATATTGCTTTTTTGGGGTTTATCAATGGTTTGAGGTTAGGTTCTTGTTTGATGTAGCCGTCTCTGTGAAAGGGTCACTTTTAAGATGCAAGCCTTTTGGATTGCCTCACTGGACGTTTACCTATTATCAATAGTGCTTTCTTGCCAAGAGAAGCTAATCACTTGTGTCCGTACAGTTTACACTAGCTTGGTGATTCTCTTGAAAGTGAAAGTGTCCAAATTTAGCAACTCTGGACGTAGTATAATGTTTATACGTATTTAATACATGTTTGAACAGGAAGTAAACAGAAAAAGTTCTCTAAATTCCTATGAATGACAACATGAACTCACAATCTAAATCACATCCCAGTTTGGAGGATGTACAATGCATGCCAATGCATTAGTAGACTTGAGCAAGTAAAAAGGCTTGAAATTGAAGTTAAAAATCTGAAGGAAATGCTCTAGTTAGATGTGCATGCCATTATGGCATAGATTATGCATTCCCTTCAAATGGCTTACAGTGAGATGGAGGGTGCTTTTGCCTTGGTCTTGGTACTGCCTTTGGTTAAAATTGGTAAAATGCTATGGTCGGGACCATTGTCACTTACATGGGCTTTGGGGATTTTATTTTAGTTTTCTCTCTCTCTCTCTTTCTCTCTCTCTCTCTCTCAATTTCCCATTATTGAGATGGCAAGATGATTCTATCAACACTTGATATTCTTTTTAATATCTTTTGCTTCCTTTTATTGAGTTTTTGATCCCCATCGTGCGCCTAGTTTCGGAATTTTTTCAAATTGGATTGCTTGACTTGCTCCCCCATCCCCTCTCCTCGCGCACGCACACGTGTGCACGTGGAGACGCCCCATTTATGAAAAAAGAGCTGTGCAGGAGGGGGGCATAATTTCTTTTTCTTTTTTTTTTTTTTTTCATATGGTGTTTATTATCCATTATAGTTTTGTTATTCTTGTAATTCAATAATTGATCTTTAATGTGGAGGATCTCATTTGGTCGAGTTTACTCTTGAGGCAACTGATGAGCTTATTCTTCAGAGATCTGCTTGCATATTGGCATATTTGTTAAAATCATTTCCATTTGGAGTTGCAGGAGTATGCTGATTATACATTTCCTCTCGCCATAGCCATTGTCTTGTCAGGAATGTATGAGGATGATTTGGATAATGCAGAGGATGTTATTTATACCGGTCAAGGTGGGCATGATTTAACAGGAAATAAACGCCAAATACGTGACCAAGTTATGGAGCGTGGTAATTTAGCACTCAAGGTATGTAATTAAGTCCAAAAGAATCCTTATTTTATGTGTATTTGTTATAGAATCTCATGAATGGTGTGGGATTTCATTTCATTGGAGGGTGGTCCATATAGGCCCGGCCTAGGCTAGAATTTTTTGAACACTAGTCGCATGACATTCATATACTCAATTTTAGATTAGTCCTCAAGGCCTTTTCTAAATCTATTATATATTAACTTTTACATGCATTTGTTAATCAACTTGTGTATAAGTCTAGATGGCTAAACAAATTCTGGATGCTAAAAACATCAAGCATTATATGGTTATCAAACAATTAGGTTTTGTTCTCTTTTTATACATGGGTGCATTTATGTAGTGGTTGTGCATTTATGTGGTTTTGTATGAATTTAAGTGCAATGCAATTTTTTTGCCAATGCAATCAAGAATCTTCAGTCCAGGGCACCAGAGACTTGGTTGCTGTTCCAAAACAAAGAGTCCTTGCAACAAAGTAGATGTTCAAAATAGTATCAATATAAACACCAAAACAGTCTTGCCCATTGTAGTGACTTCTGAGTACTGTGAGTTATTTTGAGGGACAAGGGAAATTTCTTTCTTTCTTTTCTTTTTCATTTTTCTTGCGAACCTGTTTCTGTTTCCGTCAACTTTTAACTAAGTAAATAATTTTGAGGAGAACTACACTAAAGGATTTCCATTTGTCCTGTCCAACATCTCATCCTGAATTATCTTGCTCTAACTATTGAATAAGATACATATGTATACACACGCACACGCACGTACACCCCTTTCTACCGTTGTTTTATTATTATAAACTTTTAGTTAAAATCTTTTCATAGCAGCTTCATGAGCGAAAAATGGACCCTTTGCTGTGGCACAAGTTTTTCAAAGAGCTTACATGGAAAATTGGTTTTCACTTTATGAATTACATAGCAATGGGGTTTCAGATAAGTAATCCATCTCAACTCTCTCCTCCTAGCTGGTAGTCTTCGCATTTCAACGCCATCTTATCCGGAAAATCTAAACCTAAAACTTTGGAAATGGCCTTTTAAATCCCAATCTTAAGCATTCTGCATAAAACATTTTCCAAGCCACATCTTCTGTGTGATTGCAGACAAAGATTTCAAAATGGCATCTTTAGTCAACCGACAAGAAAAGGTCAGGAAATCAGCCTTTTACTGGAGACATGCCACAATTGTTGCAAGACCAAAAAAATTTGGATTCTTCACTACAGCTTAGTTGTAACCGCTAAGTTGACATTTTACTTCTGCTTGTCATTGCAGAATTGTGTAGAGCAAGGTGTTCCTGTGCGAGTTATTCGAGGCCATGAATCCGCCAGCAGCTACAGTGGAAAGGTTTACACATATGATGGTTTGTACAAGGTAAAATTCTCTAGCAAATGTTAGGATTTGTGACTCTGTGTAGTTTGGATTATTGCGAACTTTAATTTTTCAGTATGAATATGCCATCCTCCATGGACATGGAGATAGTATCTGATAGCTGCTAATCAAGGTTTCATAATATCTGAAAATGAATCATAGATTTGTATTTTTTTTTTTTTTTGTCCTTTCCTAAGTGTGCTTGTGCTGATAAGTTGAACTTTAGAAGTCATCTGGTCTTTGAAATATGAATTTGTCATGTAATTGGCTCAAAAAGCAGGATGTAGTTGCTGAGATTTTTCCTCTCTTAATCTCAATTACCTGCTTTGGTTTTCTGTGGTTTTGCTGTTAATTAAGTTCTTAATTGTATAAAAGCTTTCACACTAGATGGTTCAGTTTGCTGTGTGAGAATGTTAGTTTTTTGTTTTTTTTTCCCCTTCAGTTTTATGCTGCACGCAGAATGGTTGTTGGGATTTGGCTTTCAAAGGCCCAACAAAGTCTAATGATCAGACGACTGATGAAAGGCTTTTCCCACAATTGAACTTAGACTACATTCTTAACAGCCAGACTTTTCTTATGATGGTTCTGCTCTACCTTATTCAACTTGGCAATTTGGCCCATTTATATCTGCTTTGCTGGATGAAATAGGCTGCAAGGGCAGTTGAAAATACCTAAATTACCTCTGTTAATGAATATGTTGCTTTCTCTATATTCCTTTTGCTTGGGTTTATTGTAAATATATATTTTTTAAAACTTTTTCAAGCTTGATAGAGGGTGTTATGAATAAAGTTTTTAATACATATTTCTTCATTCTGCTATTTTCTAGGCAAACATTTCTCTTTTTCATTGTATGTATATCTTTTCCTCTGAGAGCAGTTATGAAGTCTATTATTATGCTAATAGCAACATTTCTCAGGTAGTTCAATATTGGGCAGAGAAAGGAATATCTGGTTTTACTGTCTTTAAGTATCGACTGAGACGGTTTGAAGGACAGCCAATATTGACCACTAACCAGGTTTTTTATTTTTTTATTTATAAATTGGTTATAATTCAATCGCAGCCACAATACTTTGTTTTGTTGCCTGACATTTGGTGGAAAAATTTGGAGAGAAACCATTTTGAAAAGTGAAAAGTGCCCATAAGCTGCCCAAGTCCCTTTGTTTCCTGTGAGTTTATTATGGAAAAATATTTTCTTCTATTTGATTCATCAATAGGGACACATATATATACACATACAAGATACTATAAACCTATTAGAAATCTCTGAGAAGCAGTTATGAAGTCTATTATTATGCTAATAGCAACCATTTCTCAGGTAGTTTCAAATATTGGGCCAAGAGAATAGGATTATCTGGTTTTACTGTCTTAAGTATCTTGACAGAGACGGGTTTGAAGGGACAGGCCAATAGTTTGACCACTAACCAGGCTTTTTTTTATTTTTTTATTTATATGAAATTGGTTTATTTATTCAATCGCATGCCACACATACTTTGTTTTGGTTGCCTGTGAACATTTGGTTGGATAAAATTTGGAGAGAGAACCAATTTTGAAAAGTGAAAGTGCCCTATAACTTGCCCCAAGTCCTTTGTTTCCTTGTGAGTTCTAATTATTGAAAAATATTTTTCTTCTATTTTGATTCATCAATAGGGACACATATATATACCATACAGATACTATAAACCTATTAGAAAAATCTAAACTCTTAATAGAGTTCTTATTACAAACTCCTAAATAGAGTTCTATCTACAATAATTTCCTTAAACACTCCCCCTGAAGTTGGAGCATAGAATATTAATATTTTGCCCAACTTGTTAATTAAGAATAGTTAACCCGAGGTTCCCATTTAGAGCTTTTGTAAAGATTATCTCCTAACTTTTCACTATTGTTTTAAACGGTGTCGCTGTAGAGATAACACCCGTTGTAATCTTTTCAACGAATGAAATGGACAATCAATTTCATCGATAATGTTTGGTTCGTGTCATGGATACTGGATTTGATGCAATGTGAAGAGCAGCTTCGATTATACACCATATGAAATTTGGCATTGGCAAGGATGATACTTGAGCCAAATTCCGTCTTAAACAACTGACGATCCAAATTAACTCACAAGCAGATTATGGACATACGCTCGATATTCTGAATTCAGCACTTGATCGTAAGACTACAGTTTTGTTTCTTGCTCCGTCCATTCGATAATTAGGTTTCCACCTAGCAAAAACACAATATCCTGAAGTTGATTCTTCATTCAAACCTTCGAAACTCTGCCCAATCCGCTATCAGAAAACATTCAATGTTCAAATGCCTAATGATTACTTGTAAAAGCCAGGCCACGACCTGGATTATCCTTCAAGTGGCATACAAATCCTGTCTCTAAAGCTTCCCAATGGGATAACAGTAGGAGTTAAACATAACTGGCTTACAGATGCTGCACAGATTTTGGAGAGTAAGCTATCTGGACCGTGTTTACGGTAGATAAGTTCAGATTTGCCCACCTAACCTTCCTAATAAAATACATTCTCAGGGGGATCGATCTAAAGATGACTCACCCATGCAATGAAGAGTTGCAATGATTAGGAGTCATTGGAGCACTGCATGGTCTTTGGCACCTACCCAACTTTCCAGTTTCCTTTAGTAAGTCAAGAACATACTTCCTTTGAGAATAAGAAGATGCCTCTCTTACACCTAGATACTTCTATACCCAAAAAATACTTCAACAATCCTAAGTCTTTTGTCTGGAACTGAGTTTGGAGGAATGACTTGAGTGATGTTGCCTGCAAAATCACTCCCTGTAATAACAATGTCATCGACATAAACCACAAGTAGAATCAAACCAGTTTTAGTACTTCTAAAAAATATAGAATGATCAGAAGTACTCTTTTGCATGCCAAATTGGTGTACCACATTGCAATGCGCAATTTGATTGTAACACATTGCAAAATCTGAACCAAAACCGAATGCTCGAGCGACTGTCTGTTTAAAGCCATAAAGAGATTTTACGAAAGTTTACACACTTTACTCCGATCTCCCCATGATGCAACAAGCCACTGGTGGTTTGCTCTATGTAAACTTCCTCACTGAAGATCCCCATGAAAGAAAGGCTAATTCTGTAACATGGGTCTAGCTGATGTAAAAGGCCAGGTCAAAAGTGGCTTGCTAAAGAAATAAATAAACGAACAGAAGACAATTTGGCGACAGGAGAAAAAGTATCAGAATAATGTAAGGCATAAATCTTGAGAATAGCGCCTTTGCAACTAATCGAGCCTGAAGACGAGCAACGAGTCCCATCAGGGATTCACTTTAACGGTGAATCCGACATTACAAACCCAATAGCCTTCTTAGCCTGCCGGGAGTAAGGCACAAGATCCCAAGTTACCATTGTAATCTAAGGCAGACCAATCTCCTCTTTCATTGCTGGCCCACACCAACCAGGATGGGACATAAGCTTGGACAACAGTGGTTTAGGTATAAGATGACAGAGTCTAGGTTACTTACAAAACGAACGTAGATGAAGATATGAGAAGGATAATCATAACTGACAAAGAAGGAAATAGGATAGCGGACATACCTTGCGTTTACCTTTTCGAAGAGCAATGGAAGGTCAAGGTCTGACTGGGGAGTGGATGGCACAAGCTCAAGTTGAGTGGAGAGAACCAGATCTTCTGTTGAAGCGGCAGGTGGAGGAAGTGAGTCAAGAGTTCTTAGTCTTCTGGAATAATCCTGTTCAAAACGAGGGCATGCAGATGTTGGTGCATGAGCGGGAATAGGAGCAGCAGACGCTGAAGCAGGAGCAGATGCAAGTTCAGGAATAGGAGCAGGAGCAGGAGAGTTGTGAAATTGCTGGATAACATAGACTAAAAGCTCATCATCCTCCCCCTCACTTCTCTCTCACTTCTTATTTATTATAGAAGAAGGGTGAAAAATGGAGTATCTCAAAAAAATGTGACGTCGTACGAGAAATATATAACGGTCTAATGATCGGGATGTAGAAACACGATAACGGCTTTTTGAGGTCGAGAAATTACCAAGGAAAACACAACGAAGGGACCTGTTATCCAAGATTGGAAACCTGTGGACGAACATGCAACGAACCAAACAAGTACAAGCCAAAATACGAGTTCCAATGGAAACTAGAAGCTTATGGAAGGAAACAAGAACATTATAAGAATTTCCACCATAAGCACAGAAGAGGAGCATGGCGATTAATCAAAAATACTATATGCAGATAAGAGACAAGCCATTAGCTCTCAAAATGTTTATGGGACCTTTTCATTTGGATAGAAGTGCCCTAGCAACCGTTCAAGAAGATGTCATTTTCTTTCTGGCCACCTCCCATTTTGAGAAGGAGTATCAACCAAAGATGTTTGATGTGACGAATATCATCTTGTTGAGATAATAAGATTGGAAGACTAGATAAGATATATTCTTTTAGCATTATCACTGTGCTAATATGCGAATAGATGTTTAATACTTGAGTTAATTTCAGACAAAAGGAACAAAATAGAGAAATATCTCAGAACGAGTTCCATTAAAATTATTAACAATAACTCGAGATATATCTAATCCACAAGTCACAAAAATAATTCCTGAAGCTTCCATTTGTAATGAAATATACTAGTATGTGGAACTCCCAAACATCAGAATGAACTAAACTCAAAAGTGGGATGAAACCCGTTTATTTATTCTGATGGATACTAAAGGTAATGAGATGTTTTGGCAATTGGTTACAAGAGATGGAATAATGCGGACATCAACTTCTTTATAAGTAGACAAATAGAGGATGACCTCAATACGACAATGAATCTCAAGAGGAGAATAGACCACCTTAGCAGAGCAGAGATTATGAATCTGTGTTCATGTCCAGAAGATTATAGGTCTCCTACCTTAGATCAACGTCCTCTACATATTAATTCCGCTTCCCGCAAGGAAGTCTGAAACACACAATAATGTAGGCATAAAATTGTAATTCCACAACAATTTAGTATATCGAGTTATAATTTTTGCTAACCCGACATAGATTAATGAAAATCATTATGAGGCAAGCAATAATAACATGAAGTACAATGGAAGTAGGATGTAATTGGAATTGGCAGTGCCATATCACTGACGAAGATGTGGACCCATCAGCTAGAGTAACATTGACGATTAATAGTTTATGTTTTTTTTTATGAGGATAAGAGACTAGGGTTTACCTTTGTTATGTGATCTGTTGCACCAGAATCAATGACCCACTCGATGAAGGTAGTACAGTAAGTACATGAAAGTAGTTACCTGAATTGTGCACGCAGCAGCAATTTGAGGATCAGTAGACTTAGAAGAATGGTATCTTATGAAGACTCAGCATATTTTCCGTAGTCAGAATATTGTTTATCAGTGTTATTCAGGAAGAATTGTTACTGCAAGAATCTTGAGTGGCCATAATCTTGAGTGGCCATATTTACCCTTGGTGGCTTATTGATCAGTTTCTTGCAATACCGTTTAGTGTGACCAGGTTCATGGCAATAATGGCAGATAAGAATAGTTGCCTCCCTAGTAATTGGTCCATTACTATGGTTATTTCCTCCTCTTCCTCTATTTCCTGGCTGCCTGGATACCTAATGTCGACTCACAAGGGCACTATTATTAGAAGGGGAAGGGGTATGAGAACCCTCAGTTCGTAACAATCTAGCAAAAGTCTCCTGAAGAGAGGTAACATCACTGCTTGAAAGAACCTGTGATTTGGCAGCAGTTTCAAAAACGCGAAGCAAGACCTGCAAGAAAACTCATCACAACCATTTGTTCTCACTGGGTCTGTTGAACCTTTTACATCGGGCAATAAAACATTAAGCTCCTCGTAAATCTTCTTAAATTCCATGAAATAGGCTGTAAGGGGCTTATCTTGCTGGTTGGCTCGATAAAATCCTTTGCAGACCTCGTACATGCGCTACAGATTACCTTTTCCCGAGTACAAAAATTCAAGATACTCCATTAATTCTTTAACAAACTCACAATGATTGATTAACCCAACCACTTCACTGTCAATAGAATTGCGAATCTGGAGAAATAACTTAGCATCTTCCCTGAGCCAATGTTGTCGAGTGTCATTAGTTGGTGGATCATCAGTGAGATAATCATCTTTTTCAACACTCCATAAATAAATTCTAATTGTCTTACTCCAATCTAAATAGTTAGGTCCTTTAAATTTATGTTCTGTGATTTTATTCATTGCTGGGATCAATTCAGTAATGGTAGTTTTAGAATCTGTAGGTGTAGGATTCATTATTAATAAAAACTAAACACCAAAAACTAAACACCCTACCAGCAACGCAGAAAGAGATACCGAAAAATAAATAGCCTTTCAACCGCAAACAGGACAAAAAAATAACCTGAAACGCAAATTGACAAAATTGAGAAATGCCCCTACCAAAACTTCGCTGGATTAGAAAAATAACCACCTGAGAGACCTGCTGAAGTGGAAACGAAGCCAGAGAAAAATTCCCGATCGCTGGAAAACAGCCGAAACGCGCCTCCACGCGCTGCGCGTGGTAAGCTGTAGCAGAAAAACAAAAGGCGGCGCGTGAGGCCCACGCGTGGGAATCGGTGATGGGATTTGGATGGAACGCGATCGCAGCCGGGGAAGGGAATCCGGTGACCGGATTTGGATGGAACGCCGATCGGCAGCCGGGGAACCTTCTGAGGTAGGCGGTGAGACAAAACGGTGACCCTAGAACTGTCACCGAGACTAACAGCCCTGGACAGCCGCCGGAAATTCAACGCAAACGGAAAAAAGAAAAAGGTTTAACGAGCCAAAGGCTCTGATACCATGTGAGTTTATTATGGAAAAATATTTTCTTTTATTTGATTCATCAATAGGGACACATGTATATACACATACAAGATACTGTAAACCTATTAGAAATCTAACTCCTAAATCCTTAACATTTCCTAAGGGGTACTTAGTTGCCATGCTTGATGCTTGCCTAGGCAAAGTAAAGAGTTATTTCAAAATACAAAAATCGTGTAAACCGAAATGAATTACCAATGCATAAATCATCTACCGGCACCATCAAATTGCAGTTTTTATTCAGAATAAGCTTTAAAACATCATATGTGCCTCATAATTAACAAGACATTAAATAATAGCAAGTCTCCAAAGCAATAGAACCAAATGCAAATTTACATAATTAATCTGCTAGAGAGTGGTTTTGGTCTAATGGTAAAGTTTATTCATTTGTAAACTGGAGGTTTTAGGTTCGAGACACAGAAACAACCTTTGCAAAAACAAGGAGAAGGATGTATACATTAACCCTTCCTAGAGCATCTCAATGTGGGATGCTTTGTGATTGAACCTCTGAAAAAAAAATCTACTAATGTATCTGATGTATACAAGTTCCAAGATGTATGAACTTAGAAAATTAGAGAAATTTTATTTGATGCCTTTTTCTTTCCAATTCTTGGTTATAAGTTTCACATTTTGTATCATATCATTTCAACTCTCCTCAGATATGAGATTTGTTCATTCTCATGGCAGGTCCAGTTTATTTATGGGCGGGTTCCCCAATCAATTTCAGAAATTAGAGGGTATAATTAATGCATTACGTTATGAAATTAGAACTGGTCTATTTGGCATTCTCATTTCAAAATTTATTTTAAGGTTTTGCTTTTTCTTTGGCTAAGGTTGGTTTGTGAGGATATTAGTGGCGGTCGGGAGGATGTTCCTATTCCGGCTACAAATTTGGTTGATGATCCACCTGTACCACCAACAGGCATGTTAAGCTTTAACATTTGATGGCTATTTTTTGCTAAATATATAACATGCCCAATTAAGAGATTAACCAATGTTTGCTTGCCTTATTTCTGGTATTTTAATTCACATAATCACTTACTAATTCTTTATTAGTATCATGGACTCTGAAGAATGGATTATGACAAAACAAAACATGAACTTAGTGGGTTTTTTTTTTTTTTTTGTTTTTTTTGATGTTTTATTCTTTCCCCCTTCAAGTTTGTGCAACATCTAAGAAATGATGTCCCTCATGTATGAATTATATTTTAGGTTACTTGGTGCTTTGTTTGTCACTTTATAGGCAACTTTTTTTTCATCTTTGAGGATTGTACTTATAAGAAAATAGTAATATAGCACAATTTTGCAAACTTATTCTTTCTTTGTTTGTAATCATTATGTTTTTTGTATTTTGAACTAATTCGTTGGCCTTTTTTTTCCCTTACCACTGTGTTGTTTGTATTATTATCACGTATCTTGAGATGCTATTAGAAGGCCTAAAACGTAAATTTGTTTACTTTCCCATTGAATTCTTGAATGCTTCAGGTTTTACTTACCGCAAGTCTCTTCAAGTTTCCAAGAGCATTAAGCTCCCAACCAGTGCCGTTGGGTGTGATTGTAAAGGAGGCTGCGTGGATCCTCGGACATGCGCTTGTGCTCAGCTTAATGGCACTGATTTTCCCTATGTGCATAGAGATGGTGGCAGGTTTGTGTGGTGCAATATATTGGGAAATTTTTTTAATTTGGATATAACAACAATAACAATTAACAACTACATTTTAATCCTTGCCTAGTTGGGGTTGTCTAAATGAATCCTTTGTTTCTTTACTGTCTGTTCATAACTAAATTATACTAATGCCAAGAAATAGTAGGTCTTTCAAGACATCTTTCCTTCATGTGGTTCTAAGTTTCACTCTTCCTTTCTTAATGCCCTCTACCTTCGATGTATCACATTTTCGAGCTGGGGCATTTTTGGGTGTCTATGTAGAATATTATCATACCATCTCAAATGCCTCATTTTATCCCAATTTGTGCTACTTTCACCTTTTAATGGATATGGTCATTTTCAATATTGTTCAATCTTATATGACCACATATCCATCTTAATCATCACGAGCACTCATCTTGTGCATTTGTTGGACTTTGGGTACAATATTCACCTTATATAACATCATAGGTCTTATTGTCGTTCTATAAAACTTGCTTTTCACTTTGTAAGATATATTCCTATCGCATGGTACACTTGTAGCACTCTTCCATTTCATTTATTTTATTTTAATTCTATGAGTTACATCTTCATCTATTGTGCCATTCCTTTGAAATATAGAGCTTAAATATCTGAAATGATTGCTCTTTTACAACAATACCATCCAATCTCACTACACCTTGATTCTTCTTGTAGGGTCTAAACTCACATTAAATGTATTTTATCTTACTTTTGCTTGATCTAAAATCCTTCTCTTTCAAGAGTGCTTGTCCATTGTTTCAGCTTTTGGCTCACTTCATTGTTAGTTTCATTGGTTAATGTTTTCTGCAAAGAGCATGCACCAGGAAATATAATTTTGTATGCTATGGTTTGCTAATCCATAACTAGGGTAAATAAGTATGGGGTCGAGGCAGATCCTTGATATAGTCTTACAGTTATGGGGAATTTCTTTGTATTCCCTCCTACTATTCTCACACTTATGCTTGCACCTTTATATATATCTTTAATGACATTTGTATATTTGATGTGAATTTTTTTTTCTCCAGCCACCACCAAAAGACTTCTCTCAGTACTTTATGATATGCTTTCTCTAGGACAATGAATGCTATGCGTAGATCTTCCTCTCTCTATGAAATTTTAGTTTAGCAAATTATAGCCGCTGCGTATATCTACCAAGCATAAAGCTGACAATCCTGTAATGTCTCTTAGTCTATGTTCTATTGCTCTTTCCTAAATCTTTATCATGTGACTTATAAGTTTAATATCACGGTAGTTTGTACAATTTGAATAATTCCATGGTTTTTATATATAAGAACCAAAGTGCTCTTCTTTTACTCATCTAGCATCTTTCCACCTTTTAATATAACATCGAACTTGGTTAACCAAGCAACTACAACGTGCCTAAAACTATTATGGGCCTCTGTAGCGATACCATTTGGGCTACATGTCCTTCCAACGTTCATATTGTCCATTGCCTCCTTGACTTCAGTCTTCAATAGGCCTACTATTCTATAGTGTAGTTAAGGTTTCGGTTTGTCACCAACGTATGAAGATTTGCAAAGTCATCCTTGTTGCTTCTGTTGTAAAACTTGTCAAAATAGGATCTCTATCTCTCCTTGATCTCTTTATCTCTTGTCAAGACTTGTTGAGAATCGTCTTTAATACGCTACTTTAGGTCCTCATCCCTTTTATGTTTCAATTGTGCTAGTTTGTACATTTTCTTCTCCCTCTCTTGTGTTTCCCAATTTTGGTACAAGCCTGCTAAGGCTTTGCCTCGGGCTTTGCTAATTGCTTCCTTAGCTTATCTCTTCACTCTCTTTTGTTCTTTAGAGGCATCCCATCTTCTGCTTTTGGTAACTTCCTATATCAATCTTGTTTTTTAAATTTGAACAGTAAGCTGAATTTTATTTGTTCTTTTAAGTTATTGTATTATACTATTGGCTTCTTTCATTTATTTTCAGGCTGATTGAAGCCAAGGCTATTGTCTATGAATGTGGTCCAAATTGTGGCTGTGGACCACATTGTGTCAACCGGACATCCCAGAGAGGATTGAAATATCGTTTTGAGGTTTCATTATTGTTTTATTCTGAGTGCATACTAAAATGTTCAGTAGTTTCACTCTTTTTTAATGGTTATGTTCAAATATTCTATTGGTTTCTACTTCAGGTTTTTCGTTCTCCAAAGAAAGGCTGGGCGGTAAGATCATGGGACTTTATACCTTCTGGGGCTCCAATTTGCGAGTATGTTGGAGTGCTTATGAGAACAGAAGACTTAGACAGTGTTTTAGATAATAATTATATTTTTGAGATTGACTGCTTGCAGACCATGAGTGGCCTTGGTGGAAGAGAGGTACCCTTTTTCTGGAAATAATTTTGGATGAATGACAAAAGTTCCATATCTCCTTTAAAATGTACTTGTGAACTTTTGCTACTTTTAGAAGTGAAATTGTATACTTTGATTTTCCACCTTTTCTATTCTCTAATCTTCATGTGCATTTCAGTTTTGCACCTGCTAAATCAAATTACCTTTTTGTCTTTAGTCTTTACCTTCTAAGAGAAACAAGTGTTCAGTTGGCCTTTTTAAATTTTTTGGGAATCAAGAGCCGGTCTTTTTTAAAAAAAGAATAGAGGCTAACATGTATGTTCGAATTACAAAGTCTTAGTTTCACTGATGATGATGCCACCTATCAAATCCCGGGTGTATTATTTTTTTAATGAATGGACTAAACTGTAACGAATTTAAAAATTGAGCACTATGTGATTTCCCTTTAAGGATGTGAAGATTTAGTGTATATTTTGAATTTTTTCTGCAGAAACACAGGCTTGCAAGATTGTTGAAATTCTGTAATGAAAGGCTATATAGAGGATAAAAGGTAGGTTTAGGACAAGTGTAGGTGGAAAGGATAGGAAAATGGAGTGCCAAATGCCACGGTGCCAGAACGCCGTAGCCTTTGGCACCCGTGTGGCACCTAGACTTAGGTCATAATCTAGGCCAGCCATGCCTATTCTGAGGGTCTATGCATATTCCGAGGGTCTTTGTATAATATCCGACTGTAGGACTCATCTTGCAATATATATATAAGGGTCTCGCACAACCGTGTATGAGCTCATGTCCTTAGGGCAACTCGGGCAGCATAGAACTGCCTATACCGAAACTTTCACTTGCGGAGAGATGCGCACTATAGGCCTTCAGCCCTATAGTGTCTATAGAGCATATTCTCTATGGAGACATCAGTCCCTTTTGATAGAACATGATGCCCGCATCCTAGCTCACTAGGGCTCGGCCCCGGGGCGGCAGAAAGCATTACGTCGGGTCTCTCCTCTCATATTCTTGGTCCAAATACCATCTAACATGCTATTCTCATCTCCAATAGCCTTACTTTGTCCATAGTGTCACCATGATATGACACCATGGGTAGGGAAGCCTCCATTGTTGCCATTGGCAAAGTATTTTACTGTTAACCAAGTCATTCAATGCATACACCACCATCTAACCAGCACTAACCTTGGAGACATATTTGTGTAGCTGGGTGCACAGTGGAACCTGAATAAAGTTTTCTGTGGTTGTGATTTTCCCTTTTATATTTTTGTTTTTACCCTTGATGTACTCAATTTTTTATTATCTAATTGCTTTTCCCCACAGAGGCGACTTGGAGATGTGTCTGTACCAACCATTAACAACTCAAATAGACCCGAAGATCAGAAGTCTGAAAGTGTGCCAGAATTCTGCATTGATGCAGGTTCCACTGGAAATATTGCCAGGTTCATTAATCACAGTTGTGAGCCTAATCTGTTTGTTCAGTGTGTTTTGAGCTCACACCATGATCTGAAACTTGCTCGGGTAATGCTATTTGCTGCAGACAACATACCCCCTTTGCAGGTAATAACCATGTTCTTTCGCCATATAAACGTTTTCTACATTGAAGCTATGAAACATGTGCTCACGATAAGATCCATTACTTGATGTAGATAAACATGTGATTCAGTGTGTGGTTTATCTTAAAAATCCGTGTTAGGATCCTAGTTGCAAGACAAGGTATGGACTTGTTTGGATCCCACATTAGAAGTATGAGATTTATATGAACTTGGGCTCTCCAACCTTAATGACTAGTTATTGAGATATGGTGCTCCCAAGGTCATAACAATTAATATCAAAGGCAATTGCTGCTTCTCTTGGTTGCAATCTAGCGGCATAAGGGGTGGCGCCGGTATTGTAGTGATCACCCAGGGCTAGGTAAAACCTAGAACACAGCCACCCAGCCACCCTAATACAAAGTCAACCTGTCGTGGGTGATGGGACTGCTGAGCATGGTGGGATGTTAGGATTTTAGTTGGAAGACAAGGTATGGGACTTGTCTTGAATTCCAAAATTAGAAATGTGGGATCCGTCTAGGATTTCACATTAGAAGTATGGGATTTTAATGTGGGGTTTATATGAACTTGGGCTCTCCAATCTCAATGGCTATCTTTTGAGATATGGTTCTCCTAAAATCATTACAAATTACTTCAATCTCTTTTCAGTATCATGCTTGTTTTTCTTGCATGTTTGTTTAATGGTTTAGGGTTCTGAATGGATGAAATCCAAGAAATGAAAGTTTTAGACACTTAGGAGCTAAATGTCGATCTCAAGTTTTTTTATCACCAAAGTAACAAGAACTCAAATATTTACAATCCCCAAGTAAATAATAGTCACAACATCTTGTTTAGAATCTTTTATTTTATTTTAATTGACCATTTTTCTTGTTTGTAGGAGCTTACTTATGACTATGGCTATGCACTTGATAGCGTCACTGGCCCTGATGGAAAAATAAAACAGATGGCATGTTACTGCGGTGCAGCAGACTGCAGAAAGCGCTTGTTCTAGTGGTTGGTAATCGAGATCAGGTTCCTCTGTTTATCCAAAAGTGGTTGCTCTTTTCGCTAAATATATAGTGGTCATTACTGCACTAGCATAAAATCAAGGTGATTCTGGGTATTTTGTCCTGTTGTATATCTCTTCTTCCTACAAGCATCTGTCCTTGTAGCTTTCAAGTCCTTATACTCCCATTTTAGTGGGGTTCATGCCATTGATTAGATCCTTAATCCTTGAATGTTTTAGTCAAACTATATTATAGCTTAGAGCAATGATGAAAAAAGAAAAAGTAAATTGTTGTATAAAATTTTTTTGTGAAAAGATAGAGGATGACATCGTCTACAACCCTAATTTTAATTTTGCATTTGTTTCTGTAAGTTTTTACATTTTTTACTGTACCATGAATGTCTTTAAAGTCTTTGTAAGAACTTTTCCTTAAGTTTAATGTATACTTTGCTTATTGTTTCAAAACTATTTATAGTTTTGTCGTTTATTTCATACCGTAGGATATGATTATGAAGTATGAACTTCTACTGCCAATTTGCTTTAAAGCAATTCTACAAAATTTGGTGGAATTCAATTCTATAGAATTCAAAATGAATCGACAATGAAATGATGCTTTTTTTGGACTAACTAAATTAAATTTTTAACTCAAATTTATTCTTGAAGATTTGTATTCTTTAAGCTGATGACACTTCAATTTCAAAAATTGATTATTTTTGAAATTGAAGTGTAGTTTTGTTATTTTCTAAAATAGAAAAAATAAAAGCTTAAGCAGAGTGAAAAAGCCGCAGCAGAATAAGTTTTTTTTTTTTTTTTTTTTTTATTGATTATTTTTGAAAGTTGAGTGTAGTTTTGTTATTTTCTAAAATAGAAAAAATAAAAGCTTAAGCAGAGTGAAAAAGCCGCAGCAGAATTTTTTTTTTTTTTTTTTTTTATTCTGCTTCCATTTGCCCCCCATAATTTGCATAGATTGGAAAATTTTGTTGAAGCGATATGTACTTTCTGAAAAGAGAGACTAGGAGAGTGCAT
The DNA here is from genome assembly GCF_014843425.1 of Jatropha curcas. The sequence continues at coordinate 761,596 of NW_023591379.1, read as the reverse complement.
ATGATAAAAACAACAAAATGGTCAATTAAGCATTGCCTTGATGGGAAATGCACAGGCCTGGGTCCTTTTCGAAATCCCTTTATTAACTTAATTTTTGCCTTTTATGGGCAGGCTTCCCTTAATGGATTTCATGTAATTTTAATTTGTATTCAAGCAGTATATAGTTTCTAATGGCCAAAAAAAAAAAAAGTTACTACTAACATATCACAAGCTTAAAAGTCTAAATAATATACTCACTAGGTGATGGGCTCTATCCAGCTGGTATGCGCAGTTGCTCACTACTACACTAGAAATCTAGTAAGGTCTACCTCCAAGCCCTACACCTTGGAAGAATGTGATTATTTGCTTCTTTTTAAAGAAATTGGGCAGATGAGCATTAGATAAACGCTGCTTTCTGCTATTTTCCCGTTGACGCTTTGAAAGCCTTAAGCATAAACTTTGGCAGGTTTTGGTTATTAAATGAAGAATTACACTGTTCTCATAAAAGTGCAGTTAGACTTGTTTACAACATGTCTGTTACAAGAAAAAAATGTCCAGATATAACACTGCAGGACAACCGCTTTTTCTGATGGAAATATTTTCCTTTGGATGATGATGGTTTTATGAGAGTCACAGAAACTTTAGAATCTGATGAATAAAAAAAATGTTCTTGATTTCTATATTCATTTGGCACATAACTTAGGCCTGAAATTAAAATAAATAACTCATCCCCAACCTTGAAATGATCGCTTCCGACAAACTGCGAATGCCTCGTTTATTTTGTCAATGTAAATCCCACTACAAGTTTACAACAAACTTTGTAATGGCAAGAAATGTATATCGCATCAGTATATCATTTCTGAGAAGATGAAGCCAACCAAGCTCCCACCTAAAGAAAGTCAAGCGAGAACTAAAATCAACAGATACCTATGAAATACAAATGCATAAATTAGTAATTACACAGTCAGATGGGTTCAATAAAGTAGCAGTCAGGATATAGTAGCTCAGCTCACTGAAGATGGCAGCCCTCTTAAACAGACTCATCCATTATTTCTAAACTGTTCTTTGTCCGATACTTGCGGCCCAGTCTCTGTGAACCAATTTTCCTACTAGCAGCTGTTTCAGATTCTTCTTCCTCCATGACACTAGGTTCACTATCTTCTGTAGTACCAGCTGCAATGCTAATGGGCAAACTCTTCCTAAGCAGAGGCTCTTTATTGATATCGTCCTGATTTTGCTTTGACTCCATCGGATCAGTGACCATTTCAGCCTCACTTGATTTCCTCTTTGGTATGAAGGTTAATGATTTTGGACGATCATCAGAAACATCATCTGGCTGTGATTCCACAGAATTAGACTTCTTCAGCATCTTTAGAAAGTCCCAAAAGGCTTGCCGGTTAGATTGCTCATCTACATCACTTGATGAATCAAAAGTGTAGCGTGTATATTTTGAAGGGTTTCGCATATAATCTGGGATTCCAGAAGGATAATCTGGAGGCAGATGATATACAAGACACTCATCTACTGAATCCGTTTCCATGCATATATTTTTGACTTCATCAGAATCTTTATCATCGCCATCTTTACATTCTGGGTCAAATCGAACACGTTTTTGTGACTTTGAATCTAACTCGTTATTTATTGACTTGGAAACAGACTCGTTGTCCTTCCTTTTAAGAATGGATTTTAGATTACCATCATCAAACGACGACACCTTAATGTGGTCATCAATGCCAGGTGGTGAATCTTGTTCAGAAACCCTCAAAGAATCCATCTTTTTAGCAGCCTCTGCATCTTCTTTGAGTCTAAGTTTTGCAGCAATGTGATTTGCACGTGGATCCCTAGGGATATCCTTAAATGTATCGGGAAGCTCATTGTTAGAATCTATATCTATTCCATAATCAGTTATACCTTTCATGTACACGCGATCATCAGGCTTTTCCTTGCCAACAGCAACTTTGTCGAATTCATCTTCCTCTTCCTGCATTAAGTAAATAAATAATTAGAAGTTCTGAAGGGAAATCCCAGAGTTTACGTAACTTATATATAGAAAAAAAGCATCTAATATTAATCTGTTTTGATTAGTGGAACAATGTGAACTATTAATTCAGATTTTATTTAATTGTTATAATAACAAACGACCCCTTATGGGACAGACATAAGAAGCAACAGCAAAACCAGAAATGTTTGTTTCACTGTGGAATTGGAGATGAAAAGCAATTCCTGGAAAGTACTTTTTTTTATTTGTTTGGTTCACAAGAAATTCAAAACTTCTAACTACCCTTATATTTAAGATAACTAGAAAATTTATATCGAAATGATACTTCTAAATATAATCCTTAATATAAACCACAAGTTCTATTTAGATTTCCAAAAAGTAAATTTGAAATAGGATTCTTTAGCTTTTGACATGCATTCCCATACCATTCCCATTCTCATTCCATTTTCAAGACAAATCAAACTTGCTCTAACTACATGCAAAAACCAAAATAACCAGAAAAATCTCGTAAACGGGTGCTGCTCGATTGCACCCATATCAGTAAAGACCATGAAATCTACATTTTTTAACAACAATAAGATCATAATAGTAACACAAACATCAACTCAAGCCACTATAATGTTTATCAAAACAAACTAATACATACCTCGTAATCAAGAGTACAGTCCAAGCCAATGGAGTTCTTAATCTCCCACTCTTCCTCATTATAATCATCAGGTTTAGGTTTCACAGACTGGCTTGACGAGGCATATGACTGCTCGTTGTCGTCGTCTAGGTCGTCCAGGTCCTTCTCAAGCTCCCAGCGGAAATCGACGCCGGAATTCTCTCTATTACTGGATAAAAACCCTCTCTTGAAAGGAAAAGAATCCGTTAATGTTTCGGATTCGGGTTCGGGGCTGTCTTTGTCTCGCTTCCATTCGTTTCGCTCGATTTCTTCGTCTGTTAAACGCCATAAAGAGCTTAAATTGGAAGATGGCGCTGCTGTTGAAGAGGACAGAGAGCCAAAAGCTTTATCGACTCGAACACTGAAACTATCTTCCATTTTCGTGACTTTATTTTTTAGTTTTTGGGTTTGCGAAGAAGAGGGGATAGGGTTTTGAGCCTTTTCTGGAAGCAGTAATCCTAATTATGGGATGGGGTTATTCATATAACCAAACGGATCTATACGGTAACCGACATTGTAACTCCAGGCCCAAAAGAAAGTTGGGCAATGGCTTTTTATAGTGTACAGCGCTAAAACAACAAGCGGTTTGATATATCTATTTTGTTCCTAAAAAAAATTATGAGCAATGTACACTTTGACGAAAAATATTTTGGAGGTTGAGCTTTTTATTATTTCGGTGCAAGTTTTGATGTAAATTGCATAAAAAATTGATATTTTGACAAATTATATATTGTTTTCAATTTTTGCAATGCAAATTCAACTTTATTCTTTATTTTTATTAAATAAAACAAATAAAGAATTTATCAATTCAATATAGTAAGATAAAATCAAAGCATTAAGGATAAGATCACAGACATCATAATCAATATTCAAAGCATGATCGTTTAGTAAGACATCACTTTCATGGTTGTCCAAAAGCAGAAGACGAACACAAACCCATATCTCAAAGTGCACGCGTCTAATCTTCACACGCAAGAAAATTCACCTGCTTCCTTCATAGGCAAGCGACAGAAATAGTGAGACTCATTTTTTTGGAACCTTACAAAGACCAATTTCCACTTCCGAAATTCTACTAAGCTTCACATTTCATCGAACACATGATCTTCACTTCTCTTCATCCACTTCCAAGAAGTCTGCTATAACCATGTCGATCATTGCTTTCTACTCTTTAACAATATACTTGGCTCTAATTTTATGCGTTGAATCAAAATATATAGCTTACAATACCACGGGAACAATTGTTCCGGGCAAAATTAATGTTCATTTGGTGCCTCACTCTCACGATGATGTTGGCTGGTTGAAGACAGTTGACCAGTACTATTTTGGTGGTAACAATTCGATTCGGGTAAAGGACATTTTAAGGAGAATTGTAACTTAAAGGAGGAATTTTTTTTTGGTACTTTGATAAAATTTTGATGGGTTTTTGGTTTGGTGGGTAGGGGGCGTGTGTTCAGAATGTATTGGACTCTGTTATTTCTGCTTTGTTTGAGGATAAGAATCGCAAGTTCATCTACGTTGAAATGGTTAGCATTTTCTACTCTCTCACATTTTTTTGTACAGTTTCTGAGATAATTTTTTGCGTCTTTTTTTAGACAAATATGTGCGCTTGGTGAATTTTATTGTTAGCATTTAATTTGTTGTTCAGGCATTCTTTCAGCGATGGTGGAGACAGCAAAGTGAAACAATGAAGGCTAAAGTCAAAGAGCTTGTCAAATCTGGTCAATTAGAATTCATGTAAAAATTTCATTAATACACCTTGTTGTTTTCTTATTTTATGGCTAATGATTATAATTGCTATGTTGGAAATGAGTTTTTGGTTCTATGCCAATAGAAATTCAAGTTATGAAGTTCCCTTTCTTGACTGATTAGTGTTTTTGTTCTCTCTTTTTGGAAGAAATGGGGGAATGTGTATGCATGATGAGGCAACCCCACATTATATTGATTTGATTGATCAAACAACTCTAGGGCATCGATTTATCAAAAATGAATTTGCTCAATTCCCTAGAGTTGGTTGGCAGATTGACCCTTTTGGACATTCTGCTGTTCAAGCTTATTTGCTCGGTGCTGAGGTATATCAAACACTATACTACAATTTTTTTTTTTTTTTTTTTTTTTTTTTTTTTTTTTCCTTTTGCATGTCTTCTTTTGCTTTATCGCGCGTTATTTTTTTTTCCTATATTGACAATGGCACATGACTTGCTTTTCCTTGGGTAATTATACCTATCTGAGCCACCAAGAGGCTGGTATCGAGTGCTATTGTGGTTTTTCTCATTGGAGGTTTTGGTGGCCAGTGAATATTAAGACACGAGTTTGAGCACGCGCCATTCTTCTTGTCCTGTAAAGGAAACAAAAGGAATCTATCTATCTCATATGCAGATTATTTCAATCGCCATATAGAGGCATTGAAGAAAGATATTGCAACTTTTTCTTTGATATCCTATGCTGGCAGGACATGGTACAATACACACCCTCTTTGTCTAACTCTATTGAAAACTCTACAACCTATTCATGCTCTACATTCTCTTTCCTTTTGGTAATTTTTTTTTTTTTTTTTTTGATGGTCTTCTTTGCTTTATGCGTTATTTTTTTTCCTATATTGAAATTGGCAATGACTGCTTTCTTGGGTAATTATACCTATCTGAGCCACCAAGAGGCTGGTCAGAGTGTTGTGTGTTTTTCTCATTGGAGTTTGGTGGCAGTGAATTAAGAACACGAGTTTGAGCAGCGCCATTCTCTTGTCCTGTAAAGGAAAACAAAAAGGACCTATTATTCATATGAGATATTTCACATGCATGATAGAGCATTGAAGAAAGAATTCAATTTTTCTTGATATCTATCTGGAGACATGGTAAATAACACCTTTTTCTAACTCTATGAACTCTACAACCTATATGCTGATTTTTTTTTTTTGGTTGCAGCTAGGATTTGATTCTCTCTTTTTTGCTCGAATTGATTACCAAGATAGAGCTAAGCGGTTAGAGGAGAAGAACCTTGAGTTTATCTGGCGGGGTTCCAAGTCCCTTAGTTCCACTTCACAGGTTGGAGGGTCTAATATACATATTTCTTTTGTCCCTTTTGCCGTTTGATTTCGGAAATGAGATTTTCTTCCTGTTATTATCTCAACATTCCACTTCATTTATTTATTATTGATGTTTCTAGCATCTGTTTGACTTCTTCATTGGCGATGCTTTCTACAGATATTTACCGGTATATTTCCTAGGCATTATGACCCCCCCGATGGTTTCACATTTGAAATAAATGACATATCACCTCCTATTCAGGTAACTACTGCACAAGAAACAATGACATTTTTTTATTGGTTGATATGGAACTACAATTTTACATGATAATTTTGTTTGAAGGATGACATTCTCCTATTTGACTATAACGTTCAAGAGAGAGTCGATGATTTTGTAGCTGCTGCTTTAGCTCAGGTAATAACTTAAGAGTGGCTACTTAGTCTCTCCTTTTCTGTTACCATCGTGCTTGGTAATATCAAGCCTTGCTGTTGATATTGTATTTTGCAAATAATCCATGGATACATCATATACCATCGTTAAGAAGGGTAAGTAATATATTAAATCCTATAAATTTGATAAGAAGCGTAAGTGCCATTATGAATGTTCTAGGTTAAATTTTATGTTTGCACTCTGGAGCTATGATTAATGGCAGTTAATCGAGTGTTCTTTTTCTCTCCCCCATTTTAGGCTAATGTAACCAGGACAAATCATATAATGTGGCTCATGGGGACCGATTTTCGTTATCAATATGCAAATTCATGGTTCAGGCAGATGGACAAGTTCATCCATTATGTTAATGAGGTATTATTTTTCTTTAACCCTAACTGATGATGAGGCACTGTAGACAATAGTAATGGCTTTACGCTCAGTTATCCTCTTTTTCTTCTTGTTTTGTGCTCTATTGTATTCTAAGCCATGTCAAAAGGAGGAAGCAATTATAATTATGTGATAAATGTTTTTTATTGATAATTCCCAGGATGGTCGTGTAAATGCTTTATATTCAACCCCGTCCATCTATACTGATGCAAAATATGCAGCTAATGAACAATGGCCTATTAAAACTGAAGATTTCTTCCCGTGAGTTTGTTTTGCTATTGTAATTTCCATACCGTATGTGCTTCTTTGGACCTTACTGAAAGAATAGAAATTACTGTACTCCAGGTATGCAGATCATCCAAATGCTTATTGGACAGGTTATTTTACAAGCCGGCCAGCCTTTAAAGGCTATGTTAGAATGATGAGTGGTTACTATCTTGTATGATTTTGCACCTTTAAATACCTTCAGCAAATGTTTTTTTTTTGTAAATGTCCTTATAGCCTCTCATTTCTTTCTTTAAATAATAATTGTTGTCACTGTTTAAAATTAGGCTGCACGGCAACTTGAATTCTTTAAAGGCAGGAATAGTTTGGGACCAAACACTGATAAACTTGCTGATGCTTTGGCAATTGCTCAACATCATGATGCAGTTAGTGGTACGCAAAGGCAACATGTTGCTGCCGATTATGCTCTGCGTTTATCTATTGGCTACATGGAGGTGCATATCAGTTTGATAACCAACAACTGTTTGCAGCATGACAGGAATATCACCTTTTATAAGACTCATGGGCTTCAGTTATGTCTCTCTGCAGGCTGAGAAGTTAGTTGCTTCTTCTCTTGCTTTCTTGGCAGAGTCAAGATCAAGCAGTGGACAGGGGAACTCAGTCACAAACTTTCAGCAGGCAATTTTGTCTCTGCACTACTTTCTTGTTGTATTTCAATTTATATTTCAGATAACATATGCACTTCGATTACATTTCAAATGGTCTGCATTTATGTTAATCTAAATGGCTTTTCGTTTGATACCTAAATTAACACCATAATAGTATCTAGGTGATTTACAAGTTTATAATAACCTATTAAATATTCAAAATTATCAAGATAATTCAAAACATTGCGTTGAACTTTATTCTGGTAATTATTTATCACAGCTGAAGCTTGATTTTCTGATTGTTCGTTCATTTTCTTATTTTTCTTTATCTGCAGCAAACTTCCTTGTTTACAAAGATATGTAATATTTCTTCTTTGTAGCTTTTCTTGGTGAAGGTCTAGAAAATAGGATAAGATACTTGTTGCTTTCCATTATGAAATATTAGACAATTTTACATAATCACTCTTTTCTTTTCCAAAAATGAGGTGTAAAAGTTTGCTGAACCCTACTGTGTGAATTTTCTTGGGCAGTGTCCTCTACTTAATGTAAGTTACTGTCCTCCATCAGAGGCTATTTTGTCTGATGAGAAAAGCTTGGTAAGAGTCTTTTTCCCTTTTTTCACATCCTCCCATGTTAGTGGTCATGATTGCCATTTTCATATCAATTAATCTCTTCTCTTTTTGTAGGTTGTTGTTGCTTACAATCCTCTAGGATGGAAGCGAGATGAAGTGATAAGAATTCCGGTGAGCTTTTGTAGTTAAGCATTGTAATTTTGTAACAATAAGAGCCTCTCTTATCCTAAAACAAGTCAAATTTAGGAAACTTGGTAAAGACTGTCAGTTGGTCTAAACAATATTATTTTTGCCTCTGAGATGCGTGCACTTCTGCAGAGAAATTTGTGATGCTGGCAACTTTGTGGCCTACAGTGGTGGGGTGTGCAGATGGAAACTAGTTTTTTCAATTAAGCTAATTTAACCTTTGACTCAGCAGTTTATGGTATCACCTCTAAATGTCTAACTAGAAATTAAGGTGTCAGGCTCAGAAGTGTTTTATTATTGCTTTCTAAAGGAGGTATGGTATTGCATCTGAGGGCCTTTCATCTAATTGTGAAGTAGAAAACTTACACAATACCTGGCGGCAGTTATTTGAACATCAAATACTTGATATTTTCACCTATATGACTAGATTTTGTATCACACTTGCTACAGGTTTCTACTGAAAAAGTTGTTGTTAAAGATTCAGATGGGAGAGAAATTGAATCTCAACTTTTACCTATTTCAAATGCAACTTTGTTCATGAGAAATAAGTATGTCAAAGCATATCTGGGTAAATTCCCAAGCGAAACACCCAAATATTGGCTTGCATTTTCAGCATCCATACCACCCCTTGGTTTCAGCACTTACACAGTTTCAAGCACAAGACAGACAGGTAAGCAAAATCGTTTCTTCTCAATTATATTTTCCTGCGGAATGGAACTCTTCTCAAGTGACTGACAAATTGCTCTACTTATAATCTTCATCAAAGGATCTAGTTCAACCATCTCTCTAGTCCACAAATTGGATGAAAGTACAAATGAGAACATAGAAGTTGGGCAAGGAAGTTTAAAGCTGCTTTATACTGCAGATGAAGGGAAACTTACTTATTATACTAATAGCAGAAGCCTGGTAAATCGTTATTGTAGTTTAATTTTGCACTGCACTATTTGTTGAAAGAAATGTGATTTGTGTTTTTCCTACAGTCCTGATGCCACATTTGACTCTTTTTTTTCAGTTATTTTCTCTTTGGGACCATCCTAAAATTTCTAATTTTGCTAAATTTTTAATGTTGCTGCCATTTCCAAGGTTGCTGCTGCTGTTGAACAATCCTACAGTTATTATACTGGAAATGATGGCACGGATGAAGATCCACAGGTAGTCAACCTTTGATGTGTTATACATCTTATGACCTTCTGTTTTTTGCATTACTTATTCTACATTTTCATTTTGGCTCACAACCTGAGAGAGTTATCTACAACTGTTTAGCTTTATGAGATTTCCATTATTTGTTGAAGGCATCTGGAGCATATGTTTTTCGCCCAAATGCTACCTTCCCAATAAAATCTGAAAACCAGGTAATTGTATTCTATAACACTTGACCAACTTTTCTGCAGAAAATAATAAACTGTTACAATTAATGAAAAGAAAGTGGAATATCTGTTTTCTGTCAGGTTCCTTCAACTTTTGTAAAGGGTCCAATACTGGATGAAGTACATCAGCAGGTCAACCCATGGATATCTCAGGTAGTTATGACATCAAGAATATCTTCTTGAAGTAGTATATCAAAATGATGCAGCGTTTGGTGTTTTCATTCTTCCAAAGGCTCTGTCTTCTCTACTTTCAGTAACACTATGCCATGTGGATGCATAGGTTACCAGAATCTACAAGGGGAAGGAGCATGCTGAAGTTGAGTTCACTGTAAGTAATTCTCTGATGCATCATTTTACTTTAAGGGCTAGCATTTATTGGTTGTGCAGACTATCTGACCAAGAGGTACTTATTGGTTTTAATTGATGACTCCCTACATATGTCATTCAGATTGGGCCTATACCTGTGGATGATGGGACCGGTAAAGAAATCACAGCTCAAATTAAAACCACCATGAAGACCAATAACACATTCTACACAGACTCTAATGGACGTGACTATATTAAACGGGTAAATTGAGACTTGAATGGTCTATAGAATGTCTTTTATCCAACATTGTTCTTGCTTCATTATTTAATTTTTGTTGTATTATTGTTAACAGTATGTTGCTTCTCTCTTCATCTTACAAGCAAGCTTATTTTATTTTTTCTCTATATTTTATTTTTTTTGGATGGAAATTTCACTCGAGGATAATGTCTACTGATTAATGAGAAGCTTAATTTGATGTAGCATGGGGATGTTTATTTTGCAGTTAACTTATTTTCTACGTGCTTTTTCTGATACTTCAAAATGGTTTGCAGATTCGAGATTTTAGGACAGACTGGGACCTCGAAGTGAATCAACCAGTTGCTGGAAATTATTACCCCGTACGTGTCCTCAGTAAAATTCATGATTTGATCTTTGCTGGTTAATGCAAAATATTTTATTATGTCTTTTGGGTCAGTTTTAGAAAGTTCTATCGGCAACCAGTTACTGATGAATGAAACTTTCATGCGAAATTATTACTTAAGTTTAATGTATCAATGTCCATGTCCAGCAATTCTTTGTATGGAAAAATATTTATGTTTCAAAATTTGGCTTTTATTAGTCTAATCTAGAAATTGATAAATATCATATGAGATAAATAGCCTTTTTTTTCCTCCATGAGGTGAGCTACACAATTTGAAGTGGGACTGCACCTTCTCCCTCATCAATAGTTTTTGAATGAAAAACAATGGCAATGCTGCAGGCTCTTGTAGTTGAGTTTATGCAGTTATTGCTTCATGACAATTGGAGTGGGATGGAAGCCCTTAAACCCAAGTTCATATTCTTTAGCTAGAATGTGGCGGGCTGCCCTTGAGTTTATCCGATAGTTTTCTTCCTCGCAAAGGCTAATATTATTTGGAGAAAAGCCCTTCTTTTGAAAGAAATTCTCAACACATCTTCTTTCATTTAGATTTCTACGAAGTCCATTTTCTGTATTCTTTCGTAAATTTTTAGTTTTCTTTGTCTGAATATTCTTATGTATAACTTTCCAAATTTCTCTCCTTAATTTTTCTCGCATTTCCTTTTCTGTTCTTCCACTTTTCTAGATCAATCTTGGAATTTATGTACAAGACAACAGCACAGAGCTCTCAGTTTTGGTGGACCGCTCAGTGGGAGGGTCTAGCTTGGTGGATGGCCAAATAGAACTGATGCTCCACAGGTCATTCTTGGAGTTTATTGCACTTAGTTTCTCATTACATATGTAATTTCCTTGTATCTAATCAGGTTTAGTTTTGTTAGGCTGATCTCTAACCACTATTTTTGCTTTATAGGAGGTTGATTCATGATGATAAAAGAGGTGTTGGTGAGGTGCTCAATGAGACAGTTTGTTTCTTAAATGGATGCGAGGGCTTAACTGTAAGCACTACTTTGAACTTGCATTTGTGGATCGAAACTCTTCAACAAAATTCTCGTGTGTTGTTCTCAGGCTGCTGGCCATGGTAGGAGTTTCAATTCAATATACTGACTTGGTAATATGCACTTTTGCAGATACAAGGGAAGTTTTTTGTTAGAATTGATCATCTTGGAGAAGGTGCCAAGTGGCGTCGGACAGTTGGCCAAGAGATATATTCCCCAATTCTCTTAGCCTTCACAGAGCAGGTATGGCAACATTTAAAGTATAATCTGTTATATAAACTTGCGATGCTTGGCTAATCATTTTTCCTATTTTGCAGGATGGAAGTAATTGGATAAATTCACATACACCTTCTTTTTCAGGAATTGATCCGTCCTACTCTTTACCTAATAATGTTGCTGTTATAACCCTTCAGGTAAGTCAGAAAAAAGTACCTCGTGAGTTAGAATTATATCCTTGAAGGAGAATGAATGCATTCTCTTGATCTTTTTTAATGAATTTTATTTGGAGTCCTTGATGAAAACAGTACAAAGCTTTATGGTTTTCATTTCTATGTCTGGAGGAATGAGGATTTTCTTCTTTTCTGAATGTTTCAGGAACTTGAAAATGGAAAGGTGCTTCTTCGGTTGGCTCACCTATACGAGGTCTCAGCTCCTCTCTTCTCTTAATTGTTCATATATGCATTGCCCTCTCTGTATGGATAATAGCTCATAGTACCTCTGGACCAACATTTTGCATGACAAATTTGAGAATCATATTGTATGTAGCATGAATGTTAATGTAGGTATCTCTATTGTGGTAGGACTTGTGGATTGTTAATTCTCTTTTAAAAATTGAAACTTGACTTAACGGTATATTATTGTCCAGCTTAGTTGCTTTTGCATGAACTTTATTTATGTTGATACCAAAAAAACTTGATTTTTTTTTTTTTTTTTTTTTTTTTTTTTAACACAGTACAAACCTTTATGCGTTTTTCATTTCTATGTGCTGAGGAATGAGATCTTTCTTCTTTTCTGGAAACTGTCATGGAACCCTGAAATGTGAAGGCTGCTTTCTTCGGTTGGCCTCACCAGTATACGATGGCTCTCAGCTCCTCGCTTTCTTTAAGTTTGTCATATATGCAATTGCCCTCTCTCTGTATGGCATAAAATAGTCTCATAGTACCTTCTGGACTTCGAACATTTCTGCATGAACCGAAACTTGGAGATCATATGTTATGGTAGCGATGGAATGTTAATGTCGGTATCCTCTGATGTGTAGGATCTTGTGGATTGTTAATTGTCCTGTTAAAAATTGAAATTGAGACTGACGATTACCTATTATTGTCATCCATGCTTATGTTGCTTTTCGCATGATACTTACTCTTATGGTGTTGGATATCCTAGAGAGAATGACTTGATTCTATTTTTTGTTTTCTTTTTTTGTTTTTTTCTTGTGGATCAGCCGGATGTGATTTCGTATTACGGCGATAGACTTGAGAGGGACAAAGTGTATTTTTGTTGTGCAACTGTGGAATTAAAAGGCTACTCCCAAAAGTAATCACCATACGGCAAGAAATTCATGATAAAGCCAATAGAGGGATTTGTTAGCTTTTGCAAGCCGTAGTTTTTTTTTTTTTTTTTTTTTTTTTTTTTGTGGCCATTTTCTATACGCATAGACTGGAGAGGACAAAGATTATTCTGTTGTGGCAATTGTGGAATTGAAAAGGCTATTTCCAAACAAGAAGGTAAAGCAATAGAGGATTTTGTTAGAATTTGCAGCCGTTAGTTGATTAAGAAACCATAATTTTTTATTTTGATAATATGATCCTTTTTTTTACAGATAAGTAAAGTAACAGAGTTGAGTTTATCTGCCAATCAAGAAAGAGCTGTCATGGAGAAGAAGAGGTTGATGTGGAAAGTAGCAAGTGACAAAGAAGAACACAGGGTGACAAGGGGAGGACCTGTTGATCCTGCCAAGTTAGTTGTAGAACTTGCTCCTATGGAGATCCGCACTTTCTTTATAGATTTCAATCATCTGCAAATGTTTGGTTCCTGAAATATGAAAAGGATGGAATTCGGCTGCAGTACGCACAAGAGAGTCTCAAAAGGAGGGATCCTGCCAAGTGGTGAGATGAAGTAGTTGCAGTATCTATCTGAAAGTTGCAAAAACAGAACGATGAGTTATAATAAATACAGTCGGCATGGTTTAAGTTTCATATATCAGTCATGCATCATAATGTATAAAAGAGGGAGTGTCACTTGTGTGAGGAGTGGGTCTTCTCATTTATGTGAGGATTTTCGAGTTTTCTGGACCATAAATGTTTTCACCAATTTAGTGAGTGCAGGGGATGATACCCCTATTGTGTAGCCTGTAGTGTTATTTCGGCTCATCGGGCTTCTTAATGAATTAAAAAAAAGAGGAGTGTCACTTGTGCATGACAAACGTTTCTCTTGCGTAAATTGCAGCAATATGATCACCAATTCTTATACCATCATAATGTTGATTAGTTTCAATATGGGCGCTATTGGTTGTGTACTTAAGTTTGTAGTGCAGGATATCAGACACTCAAATCTCCATGGTTTTCACTCCCCCGTAAACAAGTTTCTGCTGTATGAAAAAAATGGTCACTGATTTCAGTACCATAAAGTTTCTGTATTTTTGGTAGAACTAGGAAGTATAGTCTCCTTTTGGGTAGTAGAGCGTAAAAATTTAGCTCCTCCCAATAAACTTTATAGAAATTGATGTAACTTATCACTTCAATTTGGTATATTGGCATAAAATTTCAATATTTTTGACTGCAAATGTCGTCGTTCAGAAGGCAACATAATGGAAATATCTTCAGCTACCAAAGCAGAAAAAGACACATCAACTGCCTAAGTATCTAATAGTCAATGCACTCAAATAATTGCCAGACCCTTGCAGGTGAATTTAAAAACTGAAGTTGATTTCGATAATTGAAGACACATTCCGACAATATAATTTTAATATATATATTAAGAACAACCGTGATACTAAGCATGCTCGAAATTTGTTCATCAACCTCGCTATAACACTAGCAAGGTGGTCCCTCGACTTGCCTTCAAAGTCATAGGAGTAGTTATCATTTGCTTTGAAGGGGAGAAGTGATGATCACACTTCCAAGTCCTCATTACTCTTAAATGTGATTATTATTATTGCTAAATATGAAAAATGAAAAGACTAAATAACTTAATTAATTTAATTTTTTATTTTTAAAATTGAAATAGTTAAACTAAATTTAGAGTATTTTTTATTATATATATTTATTTAACAATTAATTTAATTTTGAAACATTTATTTATTTTTGAAAAAAATAAAAATCCAATTTATTTCATTGACCAATAGCCTAAGAATCACATGAATGCACCTCAAAACCCTTACATTTCTAAGAAATTCAATATGTTCAAAAATACTAATATAAAATTTAAAATGAGAACGATCAACTCAGCTGTATCTAATCATGTTATCAGATTTTGAATTGAACAAACTCAAAAAAAAAAAAAAAAAAATTCTCAAAAATACTAATATATAAATATTCTAATATATGAGAACCGATCAACTCAGCTGTATCTAATCATGTTAATCAGTTTTGAATTGACAAACTCAAAAACAAAAAAAAAAAAAAAATCTGATAGTCTTTCAAACTGAGCTTTGTCAGGTTATTAGTGAACCCATTGGGCCATCTCATGGCACCCGCTATATTTAAACACAAAAACCATAATTTATTCAGTTATTAAAAAGAAATAATAATAAAAAAACCCATAATTTATGATTTCCTTCCTTCAATGGAACCTTTGCTGGAAAACATCTGTTAAATAAGTTGAGAAACTTCAGTCTGAAAGTAGAGTTTCATAGCCTTATCCATTTAAGGGCTTCTTTTACTTATCTAATGATTGTTTACTCAGATTCTCCTACTTCTTTGTAGCCTAGAATCAGAAACAACTATTTCTGTGATCAAAGTGACTTGATTTATTTAAGTTTCATACTAAGCCTCACTTGAATCTCCAGAATGGAGATTAAAATTCTTTTCTTTCTATTTCTTTTTCTGGGTACTGCGATTTCATGGGTAGAATCTAAGTACATGGTTTATAATACTTCACAAGGCATAGTTCCTGGTAAGCTTAATGTTCACTTGGTTCCTCACACTCACGATGATGTTGGTTGGTTAAAGACTGTTGATCAGTACTATGTTGGCTCCAACAATTCAATTCAAGTAATCCCTTTTCTCGTTTATGTAGGTGTAAAATATGATAGATTGTATATCAGGTTTTTAATTGACGTTTTCGATTTTATAGGGTGCTTGTGTGCAAAATGTGTTGGATTCTCTCATTCCTTCATTGTTGGCTGACAAGAATCGCAAATTTATTTATGTTGAAACAGTAAGTGTCTTTTTCAATCTTTCTAACTTTTGTGTAATTATGGTTGGTTTCTGAGAAAAAAATGGGGAAAAAAGAAAACTAAAATTGGGTATTCGTCATCTATGATTAATAATTTGAAAAAATAAATATGTGAAATTCTTCGGGACTTCGGGTTATATTTCTCGGTCTTCAAAAGCTCAAAATAATTCCTTTATTTCTCCACTGCCTGCAACCAAGTGGAGCATTAGGCTTTTTTAGACTGGGAGGACTATGGACTTTCAAGAGAAATGGACCTATTCTAGTTACAGTACTTGGAACTTTGTCAAATTTGAATTTGAAGGAAAACCCTGTTTTCAGAATACAGTGCCATCCCTGGGTTTTTGCTGCATTTAAGCTGTCAGCATAATAATCACTGTAGAACTTGCAGAAATTGCGAGCATCAAATTCAATTAAATATCTGTTTTGTCATTGCTTTTGAAAGGCCTCAAAGAATAATCAATTTCAATTTTGTCGCTGTATCAGTTATCTATTGCATAAGGACCTTGGAACCCCATCATTTAAGCATATGTGACATTGTTTGCCAACTATCACTTTATGGTGTGATGTGTTATGTTTAGCCATTGTAATCTCGAGAATCTAGATTATATTCATGATCTACTTCTTCCTTGATTATGCAGGCATTTTTCCAACGATGGTGGAGAGATCAGAGTGAGGCTATGCAGCATGTTGTCAAGCAACTTGTGAGCTCGGGTCAACTAGAATTCATGTAAAAGGACTGTTTAACCCTATTGACTTTGTAATGATATTCATAGTGCCTTATTTTTGGATCTATGAGTTTGATTATGATTGTTTCATGTTCATCAAAATGGTGGCTTGGATTATCTATAACCCTTTTCTCAGAATACTTGAAACTGTTGTTCTGTCTGTGGCTCTTGCAGAAATGGTGGTATGTGCATGCATGATGAGGCAGTGACTCATTATATTGACATGATTGATCAGACAACTCTCGGGCATCGGTTTATCAAAAAGGAATTTGATATGACTCCAAGAATTGGTTGGCAAATAGACCCTTTTGGACATTCTGCCGTGCAGGCTTATTTGTTGGGAGCTGAAGTATTTTTCTCCATCTTTAACTTCAAGCATATCTGCAAAATTTAGGATTGTTTCCTCCCTTTTCTCCAGCTACATTAGCAGACAATATAATGAATTAATCATTCTTGTGTAGGTTGGATTCGATTCTCTTTTCTTTGGCCGGATAGATTACCAAGATAGAGCCAAGCGTAAAAATGAGAAGAGTCTTGAAGTTGTCTGGCAGGGTTCTAAGAGTCTTGGTTCATCTGCAGAGGTAAACAAAACAGATTTATCTTAGCTTTGGACATACATGCAAGTGGGCTTCTTATCCTTACTAATTTTGAATTGTTTATTACGTTGTTTTCTTATCCTGTTTGTATTGTTTTGAGACAATTCTTCCATATTTTCTCTTGACTTATGTATTATTTTATTATAGATTTTTGCTGGTGCATTTCCTGAAAACTATGAGCCTCCACCTGGTGGTTTCTACTTTGAAGTCAATGATCCCTACCCAGTTGTTCAAGTAAAACACAAGAAAAAGCTTTTTTTTTTTTTTCCTTTTCTAATATATTCTCTCATATATCACTGTCATTAACTTTATGTTTTTGTCCATTGAAGGATGACATTAATTTGTTTGATTACAATGTCCCAGAGCGAGTCAATGACTTTGTTGCTGCTGCAATATCGCAGGTAATCTCTTCATTTAGGGACATTTTCTATGTAGTTACTCTCTGTTCTATCCATTTCATGGTATCTCTGCTTAGTACAACTCCTAGGTATAAAAACAAATACTCTGTTAACTTTCTAGTAGTGCTGCTATATGCATCCAGGGTGAAAAGTGTTTTAAATATTTAGAGATGTTGATTTAGTAGGTTTTCCTATGACACGTGTCTAACAACTTAATGCCCATTGGTTTGGCTTGCCCTGATTCATTATATTTTTTATGTAGATTTTTATAATATTTTTACAGAGATACATTTCTTCTAGAGGCATGACATCTGACCTTGGTCACTCAGTTTGCAATACTAAGTTGAAAAGAGTTATACTTTTGTGCCCGAATTTTATCTTCCTTTAATTAAGTTGTTCAAACCAGTTAAGTGGCAATACAAGGAGTTTAATATTCTATTTGCAAGGTTCTTCAAGCAGTTAAAACTAACAGCTGTCAGTCTATTCTCAGGCCAATATAACTCGAACAAATCATATAATGTGGACCATGGGAACAGATTTTAAGTATCAGTATGCAGAGTCATGGTTTCGGCAGATGGATAAGCTGATCCATTATGTTAATATTGTAAGGATTCCGTAAAAACTTCTTGCTTGGTTTTTAGCTGATTACATGTTATCATTATGTAACATATTGCATGCCTCGTGTTTGCTCAAAATTTTGGTTATTTAATAGTCGGTTAAATGAATTCCACTTGGATGAATATGCTTGTCCATGCCATTTGACAAAAAAAGAAATTAGATTATTTGAGTTAGTGAACACTAGATAAGTGGTAATGGGTGATGGGAGTTATATGTGGTGAGCGTTGAAATCTATTAAAAGGTGGATATCTTATTTCATATTGAAACCTTGATATTTGCGTTTCAAAGATTCAAGTACCTTTGTGGTGGAATCTTATGGATTAGCAGTTGCAAATAAACACAGTCAGAAAGAAAGTCAGGTTGAGGAGTTTATGATCTGAATACCATTTTTGTCACAATGGATTAATCTCAAAAGACAGTGTTACCTCCTTGGGAATATTTATAATGATTTTCAGATTCAAAATTTAAATTTTAGTATCGCATATATACACAAGTAAAGATGTCCATGTGATGCTGCATGTATATTGTCTTATTTTTGCAAAAAATTTATATCATTAACATTAGGTGGGATAGTTAAGTAGAAAAATTAATTGTTTCATAAGAAACTATAATATCATATGCATATTAATTCTTTTCTTTTCTTTTTTTTTCTTTGGTGATATTAGTTTTATAATTGTGTTGTTATAGTATATTTTGTATCATAATATTCTAATGAAAATATCCTAGATTTCTTTTAATTTCATTTGAATTTAAAATATTATATATATATTTATTTATTTTATATATTCTTGTTACTCAAAGGTCTATTTATGAAATAAATGATAGAAGTGTATTTCATATTACGGTCGATTTTTTTCTCTGTGTCAATATTGAATAGTTTAAATAACAATAGTTTAATAACTTAAAATTGTAAAAAAAAAAAAAAATTGTCAAGATTATTTTTTATTTAAAAAAAAAGAAAGAGAGATGTAATTGCATTGGTGTGGTAGCTTCATATATTAGCCCATATCTTGTGAATTATAGATCTATATATCAATGATAATACAAACTTTTTCTTAAAAAAATTAGTCTAGAAGCAGTAATAGTTTTGAGCCTACTATAAACTAAAACAATTGAAGGGTCGGCAAATAGATGAGTCTACAATGTGGGCTTTTAAATTTCTAAAGAAGCAAAGGATACGCGCCTTTTAATTTTGGGCTTTCTCCCTCTATAGACAAAAAGAAAAATTGAAGTGGATAGAAATGTCAATGTTATAGAAATAGTTTCATCCAAGCATACTATATAACAAACAAAGTGAGGTTGGCTTGCATGATGTTGCATGTATGCCATATTTGTTGTTGGAAGTATATTTGAGAGTTATTAAAAATTTAACCTTGTATTTTAAAGTATTCTTAAGTCAATCCCTATAATCATTAGTTTGATTTTGAATATCCATTCTAATAGAACTACCTTTTACTAATTTCTCTTATCCATCTTTTTACTAATTTATATATGGGTTTAAATTAAATAATTATATATATTCCATTCTCTAATAGAACTACCTTTTTTACTATTTCTTCTTATCCATCTTTTTTACTTAATTATATTATGGGTTTAAAATTAAAATAATTATATACTATATATATATAATATGTATTAAATTCTTTATTAAATTCTATTTTTTTGTTCTAATATGTATAATAATTTTTTCCCATAAAATAACTAAATTAATATGCTAGAAATTTCTATTTAAACTCATATCTAACAAATTATTAAGGTTGAATAATTTTAATTTTAATTCTTAGATCAATTCTTTTTTATATAAAATTTAAGAAATTTCAATTTATATCTTAATGTGATGATAGAGTTTTAAATTCATGTTTATTTTTTATTTTTTATTTTTTTATGTTTATTTTAATTTTATTTTATATAAAATATTAGTTCACCATCTCAAAAAGAGAAGGAAAAAGAGATTCACTCATGTTTTAAATTTTATTTGCATTTATTTAGTATTTCTTTTCTTTTTCTTTTTTTTTTTTTTTTTTTTTTTTTTTTTTTTTTAGTTATTTAATGTTTCAACAACTTGAAATTCTTATAATAAGTTTTTTTTTTTTTTTTTTTTTTTTTTTTTTTTTTTTTTTGTTATTTAATGTTTCAAACCTTTGAAATTCTTATAATAAGTTTTTTCTGAGACTATTTTATCTTGATATTTGTTTCTCAACCAATGCAGTTATATTTTTGTCTCTTATAGACTAAATAAAAACAATAAAGAAAAAGGAGAGAATACAACTATTGTGACATATGAGTTACTAAAATGAAACAATTTCACTTTTTAGTTCTATCTCTTGGCTGAAAACTTTTTGCGGGTGAGGCCAATATAACTTCTATTTTCTGAGATTTTCTTTTTCCTTTCCGCATCAAGTCGCTCCCAAATTTGAATACACTGAAAATAAAGCACAAAGGAATTTTCCTATATATTTCACATATTTTTTGCTTAAACCTTTAAAATTTGATAGGTAGAAAAGGTTGCAATTTGATTCAAAGTTGTTATTTTAAGAATACATTTTATTAGTAAGGAAAGAGGAGTGGTTGTCACAATTTGTTATGTGGAATGAGAATAATAATAGCAAGCGTTCTTCTGCAGTAGAGGAATGGATCAGAAAAAAATTAATCTACCAAGAGAGGGAAAAGTGCAATGGAGATGATAGTATTAGCTAATGATTTCTAGTTAGATAAAAGGATGATAATAATAAAAGGATTAATATTTTCAAAACACTATTCTAGGAATAGAGACAGGCAATCCCGTTTTAGTATTCTGTAATAAAATAATACTATAATTATTTGGATCCCTTGTGATTTCGCTTGCATATTCTATCTCATCTTATTTTCTAAAATCTATTAATTCTGAATGGTCTGGTTTGAATATTTTAGGATGGACGTGTCAATGCTCTCTATTCCACACCTTCAATATATACTGATGCAAAACATGCAACAAATGAATCCTGGCCAGCAAAAACTGAGGACTATTTCCCGTGAGTTAAGGCTTTTTATGTCATTATGATCTGTTGTGGATTGTTTCCTCATTTTGAATAAATCTAAGAATTTGAAGCATTCATAACTCTAGTTATGCAGATCGTGCAAATGCTTACTGGACAGGGTACTTTACAAGTAGACCATCCTTGAAACGCTATGTCAGGATGATGAGCGGCTATTACTTGGTACACCCTTCTGATTTTTTTAATTTGTCTAAAGAAATATTCCATCATGATCCCGCAATTTTTTTCAGGTTATGATCTTATTTTTTTTAATTAAGCAGGCTGCAAGGCAACTTGAGTTTTTTAAAGGGAGAAATAATAAAGGGCCAAGCACAGAACCATTGGCAGATGCTCTGGCAATTGCTCAGCATCATGATGCAGTTACTGGTACAGAAAAGCAACATGTGGCTAATGACTACGCAAAACGACTGTCAATAGGCTACACAGAGGTGAATTTTTGGTTTAACCACAATGGTTGTTGTAACATTTAGTCTCATTTTGTGTTAAACATTAATTGCTCAATCATAATATTCTGCAGGCTGAAAAAGTAGTTGTATCTTCCCTCGCTTTCTTGGCCGAGTCAAAATCACATATCAGAGGCGAGAGTTTAGCTGCAAAATTTCAACAGGCAAAAAATATAAGCCTTTAATCTTGAGTAGCCTACATTTCTATGATCATTCTGCGTACCTTTTCATCATGAACACCCCCCCCCCCCCCTTCTGCCGTACGCTTTTTCATCGTATGAACACCCCCCCCCCCCCCCCAACCCTATTCCCATTCCTTCTTGTAGGTCTTCTTTTGTCTATTTCATACGAGTATAGATTAAGACATTACTGGCATATTACCCCCCCCCCCCCCAACCCTATCCCATTCCTTCTTGTTAGTCTTCTTTGTTATTCATACGAGTTAGATTAGAGACATACTGGATTTAATAGTAATATTAGTCCATAAATTCTTTTTATGCAATATTGTGATGATAAATTGAATTGGTCAATGATTGACTCAAAGCTTTTGAACACAAATGTGAGAATTGCTCAATTGTTTTGAAGTCATATTTTTCAATGGCATTATCCAGTAATTGCATAGCAATTTTGACATTGGAATTAAGGCTAAACTGGATTTCACCGGTGAAATATTTTTCCCTCGTTTTCTCCCCTTTACAGTGTCCACTCTTGAATATAAGTTACTGTCCTGCATCAGAAATTGATCATTCACAAGGGAAAAACTTGGTAAGTATAATATAGCATACCTAGCAATGTTATTCTACATTGTAATTAAACCACACATTCTCATTCCAAATTGAAATATTTTTTTCTGTATCTTCTCATCTGTAGATTGTTGTGGTGTACAATTCTCTTGGATGGAAGAGAGAAGATGTGATTAAAATTCCTGTAAGTACTTCCATTCTGACCTTTCTCTTAGTCTATTGAACTTCCGTTGGTAATAGGACTGGATTTAGGTGATTAATTTTTATGTCCTTTTCCATTATCATGTTCAATTTTGCCAAAAATAAGCAGATGGTCTTGTGTTCAATTTATCAACTTACAAGATCTAATCTGCTGTAGGTTATCAGCGATGATCTTACTGTGCATGATTCCGAAGGAAGAGAAATTGAATCACAAGTTATTCCTATAGCGGATGCCTATGGGCCCCTAAGGAACTCCTATGTTCAGGCATACTTGGGTAGACCACCAACAGATACAGCCCAGTATTGGCTTGCATTTACAGTCTCCGTTCCACCTTTTGGTTTCAGTACTTACACCATTTCAGGTTCCCAAAAAGCAGGTTAGTTAATTTAGTTCATATGTTTTAAACTAAGCTTGTGAAGGAGAATAATCTTGAGACTAATTTCTCTTGGTTATTGATGTAACTATCATTTTTATGGTTTCTTTTTCAAATGTAGGCGCTCGTTCAAGCAAATCATCCATGTATACATTTCAAGGAAGTGATCAATCTACTATTGAAGTTGGTCAAGGAAATTTGAAGCTTTCCTTTTCTGCAGATGAAAGCAAACACACTAATTATATTAATAGCAGAAGCTTGGTATGTAATAGCGGAAGCTAAACACCTCTTAAATCTGTGTTTTTCCTGAATCATTTTCTTAGATTTTTAGTTCTGTTCTTATATCCAGTTGCAGCTTTCTTAGTGCGAGTTATTCAGGTAAGGTTATAAAATTGTTTGCCTACCTAATAAATACCTTCCTGACTTTGAAGGTTGAGGAATCGGTTGAACAGTCATTCAGTTTTTATGCTGGATATAATGGGACTGGAAATAACAAAGATCCACAGGTATGGATTTGGAAATAAGTTCCTCTTGCAATTTTATCTTTTTCTTTTTCTAAAATATTTTCCTTCAGGTTAATGTTAATTATTTCTTCCAAGTTCATATCTTATATGTATTCGTTTTCTCTCCCTCAAGAATGCTGGGGCGTATATCTTCCGTCCAAATGGGACATTCGCCATAAAGCCTGAAAGAAAGGTTTGCAATGCCTTCTGAAATGATTCTCTATATGAACAATTAATCACTAGTGCTTACCAGTTTGAAAATTTTCCAAGTTCCAGATTCCTTTGACTGTCATCCGTGGATCTATAATAGAGGAAGTACATGAACGCATCAACCAATGGATATATCAGGTGCTTTTTTAACATGGTTATGCCCTTGTTTAAAGTTTTTCCTCGTGAATTTTTTCTTTTTGTTTAATAACTGAGGCAAATTTGTTGCATTCTCCGTTCTTGACGATATTGGTTTAAACGAGAGTCGATGACAAACTCAGTTTTCATGTCAAACTACATCTGATGTCCAATAATTAGCTGGATATTATTAAATTCACGTGCATAGAAAAATTGGCAATCATCAGTTGTTACAGTTAACTACGAGTTGTTATTGGCAAAGAACTTGTTATTTACTTGTCTTCTACTTGTGGAACTTGAGGAAATATTTGGTTTACACATTTAGTTTTTCCTCACTAGGATCTTTTCTTGGTTCCCTCAATAAATTTTACTTTGAACATGTATGCAGATCACTAGAGTATACAAGGGGAGGGAGCATGTTGAAGTTGAATTTATTGTAAGCTTATCTCATATGCTATTTTATTTCTAATTCTATTTAAGCAATTTAACATGTTGTCTTTGCTAACAATAAAAGAAAGATTTTTCAGTGGTAGAGATTTTATCCCCTACTTTTTATTTAGAGATTTATGTTTTTACTGCCCCTTACTTGCTTTGCATTCCATGTGGTGCAATGATGGCACCTACCGTACCAGGTTGGACCTGTACCCATTGATGATGGAATTGGTAAAGAAGTTGCAACACAGATTATAACCACCATGGCGACCAATAAAACATTCTATACAGATTCTAATGGACGTGATTTCATCAAAAGAGTAAGTTTAACATGTGCTGTTCTGTCCTTTTATTATAGTTAGTCTGCTGGATTTTCATTTAGATGATCTTGATCTGATTGGTTATTGCGTGAAAAGTTTACTGTTCTTAGCACTATTCTCATGTTACTTAAAATACATGGCAAGTTTTTGCATGGAAGGATGGATTCATACTATTAGTCCAATGCTATCTTTTACAAAATGTTTTTTTCCTGTAGGACAAAGGAAAATGTTTCTTTTGGTGATTATTCATTTTTCTAATTTCTATCATCAAGTGAAGCAGATGATTTGACTGTTTGCAGATTCGCGATTATAGGACAGACTGGAACCTTGAAGTGAACCAACCAGCTGCTGGAAATTACTATCCAGTATGTTTCTTCTAGAAGCAACTGTTTTGGTTAAGTGAGGAAAGATTTCTTCTTGGATTAACAGCTAGATTATTCATCTTTTATTGATAATGGAAACCTGTTTTCTGCTTATGACTGATAGGGTTGTCTTTTCTATTTTCATAAATTTGATCATTTGGAAGTGCTGGGAAGAATTGATGCTATGTGTTGTTATTTGATCATCACCTTTTGTCATTGCTTTTAACATGTCCATCTGTTTCTATCATAATTTTTACTATTGCTGGTGTTCTAGTAAAAAATAAGTCATTTAACTTTTAATGTTTACATATGCTTCCTCCAATAATATCAGTTTTTATGTCATACTTGTGCTTTTAGATTAATCTTGGAATTTATACCCAAGATGCTCAGAAAGAATTTTCAGTTTTGGTGGATCGACCTCTTGGAGGATCTAGCTTAGTGGATGGACAAATAGAGCTGATGCTCCATCGGTATGTTATCACCTTTCTGATATTCAATCCATGATTTTGAACAGCTTTTGTATATCGTCTTGAAAAATTGCTATTGATAGTTACTCGATTCTTTTCTTTTTCTTTTTTTTTTTTTTTTTTTTTTTTTTTTTTTTTCTTGTATATCGTCTTAAAAATGCTTATGATATACTCGATCTTTTCTTTTTCTTTTTTTTTTTTTTTTTTATGTCTTTTGTTATTTGTAATATAGGTTTGTATGAAAACAGTTATTTCATACCAAAGCAGATGTGCCCTTACACACAAAAAATAGATCTTATATGCAGAAGGAAAGCCACAAATCTAAAAACATCAAAAGGCATTCACCATTTTTTTTTTTTTTTTTTTTTTTTTGTCTTTTGTTTTTGTAATTATTTTTGTAATGAAAACAGTATTTCATACCAAAGAGATGTGGCCTACACACAAAAAATAGATCTTATATGCAGAAGGAAATCCACAAATCTAAAACATCAAAAGGCATTCACATAATGTCCACAATGCCAAAATTGCCAGTCATAAGCCTATTATTGGTGGAAGCAGAAAAAGATTTCTCCTCTTTCTCGAAGGCCCTCCTGTCGCATTCTGCCTAAACTATCCAAAAGTAGTTAATGAACTGATGTAGGTTAAAACTGTGATTTACATGAGGGTGGGTTTTGTAGCATTACTTTATAAAAGTTCCATTTTGTAATGTATAAAATGGAGTAAATGCTGGCCTTTAAGACTTAAAAACAAGTTTTGTGTTCTCATGGCATGACCGATATGTAAATGGGTCTAAGTCTTCTCTGCTACCCTCATCAAACAACATTACCAGATGTGGAATTGATACTTTTCTTGTGATATAGGAGACTGCTACTTGATGATTCCAGGGGTGTTGCAGAGGCTTTAAATGAAACAGTTTGTGTTCAAGATCGTTGTGAAGGATTAATGGTGAGCACATTTTACTCAACATTCATACTCAAGTGCAGCAATCAGCTAGTTCTTCAAAATAGTTCTGTTTTTACAATTTAAGACCCACATGTTGCAGTTTGATTTGTTAAGTTCTTAATTCTTGACTAACCTTTATTGTTAATCTCATCATATCCATGGTGGTTATTTTATCAATTGCCTGTTTCCATTTAAGTCTGCTTGAAAGTCCTCATTGACATGTAATACCATTCATGTTTAAAGCTAATGTCTGTCTTAACTGATTTCTATTTTTGCAGATCCAAGGAAAATATTATTTCAGAATTGACCCTGTAGGAGAAGGTGCTAAGTGGCGTCGTTCTTTTGGCCAGGAGATATATTCACCCCTGCTACTGGCCTTTGCTGAAGAGGTGAAGTTACAATTGAATGAATGCAAAATGTCTTGTGAATTGATTCTTAAAAGTAATTTCTTTGTGCAGGATGGAAATAACTGGATTAATTCTCGTGTAACCACTTTCTCAGGCATTGATTCCTCCTATAATTTACCTGATAATGTTGCTGTTATAACTCTTGAGGTAGTTCCTGCTTCATTATTTTGAAAGGAATTATTTTTTCCGTGCTTAGTTGATTTAGTGAGACAGATAAAAGGAATGATAATCTTCTTTGAATTTAGGACTGTTGTAGCTAGCTGCATAACACGCTACAAAACGATAACTAGTTAATTGCTTGGTGTTAGTATTTTCTTCTGATTAATATGTCCTTTTCCCTCATAATAACCCTCTCTTTCTCTGAAATATACAGGAACTTGATGATGGAAAAGTTTTACTTCGGTTGGCACACCTATATGAGGTTTATATACTTTCCTACTGTGGTCTTGCATGTGTCTGAACTCGACTCATTTGTTGATGAGATCTCATGAATATGTCTCTAACATCATATTTTGTGCTATACTTCATTTGAATTACATTTTGTTGATAGGCAAACTACTACTAAAATTGTTAACCAGAAGAAACACCAACAATGGCATTCCTCCTATCGCTAACTAGGGAATGGTTGTAAAAATAATAGAAAATGCTACCATTTGTATACTTAGCATTTATTTGGCAATATGGTTGTCCCTCATTTTTTGGCAAATTTTCTTGAATATCAAAACAATATCGCTGGTGCTGCCATTTTTTTATAGGAAAGCAGCAGCAACTTGCTGCTGTTGATGGTAGTGATTAGTGATACACATTACTGCTTTTAGGACTGGTAAGAAACAGCTCGACACATAAATGCAGAAGCCCACAGTATTCCCTATGAAGAATACTTCTATCTCTCTCTCTCTCTCTCTCTCTCTCTCTCTAGTGCCTCTGTGTGCATCTATAATTTAAGTGACAATAGTAGCTAATATTTGATTGGATTGACTGTTCATTTCTGTCCAATTTGGATCTCCAACCTCAGGGTTTGCTTCAAATTTTTATTTGTTTGTTTGCCCGGCTTCATGAATGCATGTGCAGATTGGAGAGGACAAGGATCTTTCTGTGACGACGAGTGTAGAACTGAAGAAGTTGTTCCCTGACAAGAAGGTTGAATCAATAGTCTCCTGACACTTAGCCAGGCATCATATTTTACAAGCTCTTATAATGCTTTTCTTCTTTCTGGTCCCATGTTTTATTCAGATTATTAAAGTGGCAGAAATGAGCTTATCTGCCAATCAAGAAAGGACTGAAATGGAAAAGAAGAGACTTGTCTGGAAAGCTGAGGACTCAGAAAGACTTCGCGGAGCAATAACTAGGGGTAGACCTGTAGATCCTGCAAAACTGGTGGTAGAACTTGCTCCGATGGAAATCCGCACCTTTGTTATTGATTTTGATCGCATGCCTCATCTCAAACACCACCTCCTATTTGATGTCTGATGGCAGTGGGATATTACAGGGAAAGTTCCTAACAACCCTGGGCGTCCATTGTGCTGATTTCAGATATCTTTTTTACCCCATGAGTGTGCAGTTGGACTGTTGGTCTTATTTTGCTGATTATATATGCTCTGTATCATAGAGGTCAAGTGTGGTTGTGTGTAATAAGTAATAATTCTGTTTCTTCCATCTTAATGGAGTGGAAATGTGAGAAATATTTTTCATACAAGTTCTGTTTATTTGTGTTTGATCAGTGGTTGCAAAATGTCCAAGGAAAGAACAATATAAGAAGATTAAAGAATGATCCAGAGCTCGAAACATCATGTATACGTATTTGTGGATTCTGCAAAAGGTGTCGAAAGTGAAGTAACCTTATTGTTGCATTAAAGCCATCCTCGAAGATTAAAACTATTATCTGTTAAAATAATTAAATAAAATTTTACTGATAAGTGAGAATATGCATGCTCCACATGTAAAGCACACTTGATATAGCAGGTTTGGGTGACCGGTTAAAGTTCTTCACGTACTTATTCGACGATTAAAAATCATGCTAAGTTTTTGATTCTTTGGATAACACAAATTAATATTCTTCAATTTGTTTGAAGAATCAACGATGTTCAATACTTTTTTTTTTTTTCTTTGAAGAATCAACAATGTTCAATGCAAAATTCAGTTCCAATTTTCACAATGGTTTTTTCTTAGTGATTGATTTTTCTTGTATGACAAAATTTCAATGGTAAAACATTCCAATCGTATGAATTAATAATTCATACTTGTTCGACATGCAAAATTAATAGAACAAACAATTCCTCCATTTAGAATATTCCTTATGTATTCACCTTCGTTGAGCTTGCCATGCGGGACTCAATAAGGGGCCTCACCAGTCGCAGAAGGAAGACAGGAAACAGAGAGCCTTTCAGGCAGG
Source organism: Jatropha curcas (assembly GCF_014843425.1). Next base: position 732,484 of record NW_023591379.1, on the reverse strand, counting down.
TGAACTAGTACTACCACGTTGTTTCTTTTTATTCCAAATTCAATCATTAACTAGTTGATTATAAATTTATAATATATCCCATTAATTTGCAGAAAGGATGAATACCAGTTAACTTTCAAGTCATGCCATGCACGGAGATACAAACAGAAATGATTGAAGTTGGCATCATAAAGACTAATTCGAGACATAAATCATTTTTCAACAAACTATTAAGCTATATGTTGGTCCCTGCAGATTCTTGCCAAATAAAGGACAGAATCATAATAAATTGTCTTCCAATAATAGGCAATATCCATAAAAAAGCTACCAAGGAGCAATGAAAAGCAAAGCTTGTACATAGAATATGATTTGCAAGAGAAGCTATCTACAGTACAATTTCTACACCCATTAGTTACATTCCGTCAAGGTATATCTAAGCAAACCAATCCTATAATCACCGTGTGCTTTTGTGATTGATCGTTTAAGTTGAACACTTGCCCAAGATTATTTAGAAAGCTCTATGATTGCTGCCGGCCAACTCCAACTCCAAGTTCTATAATTGCAGTGGGGCAAAATTACTTCAGTATGTTTGGACATAACATGTGTTCCCTGTAACTGGTTTCATAACCATTTGTTAATCCAACGAATATTATTAATAAAATAAAATCTGACGGTAGAAAGTAATTTCTGTATTAATATAGAATAGTTATATTCTGTACTGTAATTTTGTCCCTTATTGATATGCTTTGTAAATACATTAATACTAATTGATGAGAAAACTATATTGAATACCACTTACAAAGTTACAGTATGTTTTTTTTTTTGATTAATAAAAAATATGAAAGGAAAGAAAATTAAGAAGATAAATGATATAGATTTTCTTTGCGTTGCTTGTGTGGGAGCAAAAAGACCACGAGAAAAATATAAATATAAATAGAAAATAAATTATGAGACTCATGTGTCATTTTTTTTTCGATTTTAGAAAAAAATTTTTTTAAAAAATCAAAATTACAAATTTACTCTATTTATTATTTTTTGATAAAAAGTAAAGATATAACTCATAATTTTACTGTTTATAAAATCATTTTCCCTCCTTATTTTTTTTCTCAAATATCTAAATATTAAAAGGAAAAATATTTTTATATATTTTCCACTAATATTTTTTCCCTCCCTATCCATACATTCTTAAGTTTATGATTGGTAAAAAGGTTAAAAATTCAGGGGCAGTACCGTAAACCAATCAAACCGATATTCGGTGCAGATGCGGCGGATACCGGTAGGGCGGAGAGAGTGTGTGTATAGAAAGTAATTGTATTAATAAAGACAGAAGCTTTGTAAAATAGTGGTGGAACAGCAAGCGAACAAGCTACTTACCAGAATTTTCGTTTTGAAATTTCATGTCCATCTTGCCTATCCAAGCCCAAGGTTCCACTTCATCTTCTTCGTTTGACTCGATCCCTACAAGCCCTAATTCTAATCATGGCACCTCTTCTCAATCTCCTTCTTCTCTCTCCCGCCAATTCCAGTCCATGCAATTCATCGATGATGCTCAATCTCAATCTCCAATCGCTGTATCAGGTGCTTTCTTTTTTGTATTCTAGGGTTTTCATTTGCTGATATGTTAAGAGAATTTTGAAGTGCTGAAATTAAACGTGTTTTGTATATATGGATTAGGCTAAGTTTCTGAGCGCTAGCTGTTATTTGTTTTATCTTGTTGTAGCTCTCCGCTTGAAGCCACTACTTCTTGGCTATTATGTATTGTATGTAAAAATGGGTAATTTCGTTTGCAATATTGGCTTTTTGTATGTTTGAGTTGACATTAGTTAGAGTGATTACTGTAGTTCTCGGTAGTGTTTTTGATGCAATTCAATGTGGATAATTATTCATATTTAATGGCATATGACAGGCTTATCGGCTCCAGCAGCCGAATACTCGGGTGGATCTTCCAAAAAGGTAGATTTTTTTTTTAATATTCTATGTTGTAGTCAACTTTTCCACTCTGCTGTTTTGTAAAGCACCCATTTAATGTTGTAGCTTGACAAATTTGTTAATGTGGATGTCTAAAGGAACAGAAAATAAACTGCGGAATAAGAGATTATGTAAGAAGTTGTTTTCTACTGGACTTGACTGCTTAAATTTATTTTTTTATATTTATGTTTAGGTGAATGAATTAAGGGCATCAAATGGGGAAAGCAGTTTGTCTCAACAAAATGGAGAGATGCATCTCCAGTCTCCCCTTGATGGTCAAGGTGTTGGATCTGCTCGGTCCAAAGGGAAAATAAGTACTTGGAACTGTGCTCCAGGAGGGAATGGCCCCATCAGTGGTCCAGGAGGGAATGCATATTCAACAGGAAGAAGAGGCCAGATGATGAATGCTAACCATTTACTGAATTTTCAGTATGACCCGATTGCTCGGTCTCAACCAAGAGCTCCTCCTCCAAGACGGCAGCAGAAGATAAAGCCTTATAACAAGGATTTATTCCTTCAGGCTAATTACAAGTTTGTTGTGTTAGATACAGGGAATTATGCTCCTGAATTAATGGATCCTGATAAAATGCTCAGGTGGGAGGATATTATTTGCGTGAGATATGCCACCCCATTTCCAGTGCAATGTCCTATTTGTTTGGAATATCCTCTGTGCCCACAGATAACTTCGTGTGGACATATATTTTGTTTCCCCTGTATTCTTAGGTACTTGCTAATGGGCAAGGAGGATCACAAAGGTGATTGCTTTAAAAGATGCCCTTTATGTTTTGTTATGGTATCTCAAAAGGATTTGTACACCCTCTACGTTGAGACTCTTAAGCAGTACTGTGTTGGTGATAATATAGAATTCATGCTTCTAACCCGGCAAAGAGGTTCTTTTACTCCATCTCAGAAAAATAAACCAGAGATGGATACCAGTCCAAGTTGCAATAATGATGTCTATGATCCATTCTTAAAGTTTACATTTACTTCAGATGTGGAACTGTCAGTGAGAAAAGCAATATCAGATTTGGATAGTTGGTTAGCCAAAGCAGATTCAGGGCTTGTAGATGACTTGGAGAAGCTTCCTTATGTTTGTGCTGCAATGGAGCAACTAGAACAGAGGAAGAAATATTGGAATGAGCAGCAGGTGGGCTATAATAATATAAATTGTAAATGTGCTAAGAGTCAGAAACAATCTCAAGAGCTTTTGTCAAATCAAAATTTGAACTGTGCTTATCAAAACTCTAGTTCTAGATGTTCAGTGCAGTCTATTGATGCCAGTGATGGAAATAAGTACTTGCGCAATGTGAAGTTGGACATGATTGAGTCATTAGAAGGTCACGATTCAGTTTTACCATCTTCATTTGATGAGAGCAAGAGTTTGCAGAAATCCTTTAATGGATCAAGAGATGTTAAGTACAATGACTCTTACAATTTCTACCAGGTTAGTGCTATGGGGATTATATTTTCCTTATTTAGTGTAGTTACCAATCTGTGCAGCCGTCAGGATATAAATATTGCACATTTAGGCAGTTCTGTAGGCATTACTATAGATCATTTATGTGGATCATACAAGGAGTTCATAACTCGATTTAGCTGACATGATGTTACTGAATTTCTGGACAGAAAGCATGCTCCTTTTTTTTTGTAAGTATAGCATGTGTGTGCATGATATCTTGATCATTTTCATACTCTGTTCCTTTCAGTTAGATGCAGAATGGCAATAACCCATTTACTTTTTTCATTTAGCTTTGTATTTAATATGGGAGGGCAATGACTCCTATTATTTAGCAAGTTGTTGTAACTAAGAATGGGTGGCATTCCCATGATATTGATGGACTGAAGGTAGATAGATTCAACAAGTGAATACCATAGTTTGACGCCCACTGAAACTTCATAGCTCTTTTTTCCTGAGAATAGAACTTCAGTAACCTTTCTTGTAGGATTATATGATTTTCAGCTTTTATGTTCATACAAGATGATCTTTATCTGCAAGTTTGACTTTTGTATGTGATTGGTTGGTCCTTTGTGTAATGCAACTCATGGGTAGAAAACAATTAACTGCTTTTAGTTTATTATTTCACTTATGAGTGGGTGTTGATATTGTGTCGTTGTTCTTCTAAGTCTACACTTAATAGGGTGCCAGGATTCATTTCTATTAGCAACTTTGTATGGATTGTGAAATACAACGGGTGGCATTGTATTCATATAGTGTATTGGACAGAAGGCTGGTACCTAAAACTTGTGAATATCATAGGTTTTAAGGTGGTACAAACTTTCTTGACAGACAGTAATTGTGAGATGAATGGGTTGTTTTCCTCTTCCCATTGGATACACTCAACATGATGATCATTGGCATTATTATACAAATATTTTGATGTTGGGTTGTTGCTTATTCTCTGCTTAAATGTCTATTCCAGGCAGTTGACGGTCAGCACCTTATTCTTCATCCTTTAAACATGAAGTGTCTTCTACACCATTATGGGAGCTATGATATGCTTCCTCAGAGGTATGAGGAACTCTTTAAGTTTCAAATTCCTCCGAATCTGTGGATGTGAAAGTACAATATAAAGCAAAATGGAAGAACAATCAGAACAACAATAACAAAAAAAAAAAAAAAAAAAAAAAATCATTCTCTGCTTATAAATGATATTAGTCCGAGGCAAGTTGACGGGTCCGCAGCCACCTAGTTCTTTCATCCCTCATTGAAACATGAGTGTCTATTAATCTAAACAGCATTATGGGAGCTATTGATATGGCTTACCTCGAGAGGGTATCGAGTGAACTCTTTAAAGTTTCAAAATTCCTCCGAACTCTGTGGATGTGATAAAGACAGATACTAAAGTCAAAAATGGGGAAGAACCAATCAGAACAAATAACAAAAAAAAAAAAAAAAAAAAAAAATGGAGGAAAGGAAAATTCTTTGGGACAAAAAGCTTCTCTGGTCACACAAATACTTTATTTTTAAATTTAAAAAAAAAAAAAAAAAAAAAAAAAAAAAAAATGGAGGAAAGAAATTCTTTGACAAAAAGGCTTCTCTTGGTGCAAATACTTTATTTTTAATTTAATCACGTCTCGACAGTCTCTCTCTCTCGTACGTTGGAAATTTGTAAAGGGGATGGGAGTTCCAAGAATTGAACCTGGACCTCGTGCACAGTTGCATTATGAGGCCACTGAGCTACTGGCCCAAATACAGTCTTGTAATGGTTGTCACTATGGTCAATTTGTGTCACCTAATCTTCAATTTTTAAGGAAAAATTATTTCCATATTAGTATTTGCTTTACATTTAATTTTTCTGCAAAATCTGTTGAAATAATTTATCCTAAAAAAAAAAAAAGAATCCTGTTGAAATGAATGGATGTAGGAAAGCAATATTTATTCGTACTTTGCTGATTATTTTGTGAGCATTACAGTAAACTGTTGGAAGTCAAAATACAGTGTCCTCTTAATTGTTTCTTAATAAATGTTCTGCGTCAATTAACTATTACTTTGTCAATTGCAGGATAAACGGAACAATTTTGCAGTTGGAAACAGTGACTCAGTCAGAAGCAATGAGAAGGCGATATCGATATCTAAGTCACTTTTCATTAACGACCACGATCCAAGTATCATTTTTGCTGTTGACTTTTCTGTATTTAGCATCTCCTTTTCTTCTTTATATACTGATCACAGGTTCTCTTTTTCAGCTATGTGAAATTGATTTGAGTGGGATGCTAACTCCTGCTGCGCTGCTTCCATTCATGGATGAGATCAAGAAGCGTGAGAAGCAGAGGAAGAAACTGGCCCAAAAGGTGTTGTCTGCTTTGTATTATATTTCGCCTGCTTATGTAAATATCATTTTTTGGAGCAGATTGCACGTATGATTCTTGTAGTTAATATGTATGTGAGAAAGGTGGAGGTTATCCTTAATTAGTACAATTTTATGATAGAGCTAGATGTGAGCTGTCAAAACTGAGTACCGTTTTATGTAATGAAAAACCTGAAAGAAAAATGATACCTTTGAAGAATTTTGACTGATTTTTTTTTTTTTAATTCTGGAAGATTTATGGAAATACATATTCTGATTATTTGTTCATTTCTTCCAACTTCCATAAGAAGTTGTATCATGAATTTCCTATGCTTTATAGAATTATATGCTATTCTTATTTATAGGAACGAAAAGAGAAGATCAAGGCCGAAGCTGCATCTGCACATTCTATGCCAGGTTTATCCAGTATTGGACGCTCCTTTTGCGATGACTCCCCTAAATTTTCTATGGATGACTTTGAAGGTAACTTTTTGATGTTTATATTGTTGATTGTAAGCACTTGCTTTCTAGTAATGTTTAGGTATCTTAGGATGATAGTTATGGTTAGGAACTGTCTCAGAGGGGAAAAATTAATCTTGAGAAATTCCATATTGATAAAAAAAGAAGCTCAGTATGACCTTCTGCAGTGCATCTCTCTAAAAGTAATTTCTGGTAGATGTTCTTGTTGAAACAAGTGATTCTACAATTTCCTGTGCATGATATGGATCAGGAAGTCACATTTCATCTTCTTTCTTGGAAATTTCTTTGCAAAGTAACAAGGGTCAGAGAAAGGGGAAAAGTACAAAAATGCACCCTGAGGTTTGTCACTTTGTCGGCATGTGAAATTTTTTGGACAAAAGGGGTTTGTGTTTTATTCTTTAACATTTAGGGGGGTCTATTGCTTTAACATTGTTGGTCCATACTAATGCAGCATGGGTACATTGGATTTTACATATTGTTTGGGAGACAGAGGAAAATGGAGGAGAAAAGTGAGGAGTGAAAATAGGGTGGAGAAATTTAATTTCTCCTGTTTGCTAAGAGGAGCATATTTTTACTTGGTTTTTTCGAAAAGGTTATTAAAGTTACTTGGTGAAATTTGCTTTATTGTGGGCATAAAGTTTCTTTACATTGTGAACTTTCAAGGATCCTTGTTCTGGTACTGAGGAATTAGGCCTGTCTACGATGACTTCTTGGACTACATTGTTGTCAGCTTACAGATTGAGATGGTTTTGTAATCTAAAAGACCTTTATTGGATATAGAACTTGTACTCTTGTTGCAATGATGAACACTTTTTATTCCTATAACCTTTTACTGAAGGGTGCAAATGCTTACTGGGTTCCTTGACTGGATTATATTTTGTGGTTAACTCCAGTTGCTTTGTTCTTTTCTTTTTTTTTTTTTTTTTTTTTCCAGTTGCTTTGTTCTTTTCTTTTTTTTTTTTTTTTTTACAGCTCTTGGAAAGTTCCACGGAATGTCCATCAAGCCCTCAATGTCTTCAAGTCCTCCAGTTTGTTGGGGAGAGATTAACTGTTCTCAAATGTCAGATGTACGGCTGGTTTTTGCTGCTGGCCATGGTTCACCGGCCTTGAGAACTGAGGAAACCAGTGCTTTGCCATAACAAACCAAAAAGGTGGGGAAAATGATTCTTCAATTTTTTTTTTTTTTTTTTTTTTTCAGCTCTTGGAAGTTCCACGGCAATGTCATCAAGCCCTCCAATGTCTTCAAGTCCTCCAGTTGTTGGGGAGAGATTACTGTTCTCAAATGTCACACGGCTTGGTTTTGCTGCTGGCCATGGTTCACCGGCCTTGAGAACTGAGGAAACCAGTGCTTTGCATAACAACAAAGTGACAAATGATTCTTCAAGTGTATCCGGTATTTATCTAGTTTAAGGACTCACAACTCCCTGTATCTCTTTCTCAATTTTCTCTAGATTTAAATACCTTGATAGCATATAGAGATCTAACTGATGAGAACAATAGCACGTAGGGGTAGCATGTTTTATTTCTGTGGCCATGAGGCACAATCTTTCCTTGGTTCTGCAGGTACAAAAAATTCAGGCACACCATCATTTGCCAATGTAATATCTAGAGTGAAGTCAGGAGAAGCTCTGGATGCACCCAAGACAAATGAAATTGGAAAGAAAGGAAAGAAATCGAGTCGAGTCCTTTTGTCAACTGCAGGTGGTCGACGCTACTAAAGTATATGTTCAATCTCTTCAGATGTTCTTGGCCTGTGTTTATTCTGAGACTTGACCTTGTGAAATGAAATTCTGTTCGAATTACTATGACTATGTAAAGGTGTTACTCTGGGATTGAAATATTATACTAAAATAATATTTCATAATGTGCATTTTTTTTGGCTCGCTTCTGATTAGCTAGTTGGTGAGGATGTCTCGTTGTGGTCTTTAGAAATTCTGTTGCCATTATTTTGGATATGTATTTTGGGCAAGAGGTAGTATTCACTGGTAAAGCATTAACTGAGTTTTGAAATACGCTAAAAGAAAATCATGTAACTGACAAAAAGGAGTTAACAAGCAGTCAAGCAGTTGATGTAGGCTGTGAAGAGGTCAGAAATGGACAGGACAACTGGTTAGCTTGATGACCTGTAATGTTATATGTTAGGCTTTGTAATTCTTGATACGATTGAGTTTGGAGTTGTTCATCAAAATTACATTTCATTTTTTAAAAAAATTTTGATTGCATTTCATGGTTGTAGGAAAAAACTAGAAGATTTAGCTTTTTTTCCCAAACCATGCTTTACTAAGCCTTAAATATTGTAAAAATATGTTGTTAAAAGCAGTTGAACAGCAATGTAAAACGGCACCGCCCGAATAAAATTGATTTCGACACATTGATTTCTATTACTCAAATTCAAAATAGGAGTGTTGGTCGTTGGAATATCATAATTTCCATTTTGCTTGCTCCTAGCTTTCATAGGCACAACAAAAGGTTCTAATTTTCTTTTCCAAGGAAGACAGAAAAACATGGAAGATACTCAAAACTTACAAACGTATCTTGTTCTTTGTTGGAAAGCAACTCAGGGGCTTAGGCAGATAAAACTTGGTTGATCCAGTAGCATAGCCAAGAAAGCATCACTAATCCGCCATATGTCAGAAGCTAGTTCCCAAAAAAGAAAAAATTAATAACAGAAACTAGTCAGACTCAGCATGTTAATCTACCCGGAACACTATGGCATTGCCATCCTAGTACTTACTATTTACACACAAGTAGCCAATAGCCATGTTGCCATAATTATTGTTACACTTCAGCCTTAAAGAACTTAATTCAGAGATAAATGTTAAGGTTAAAATTAATTAGGAGGCGGTGCATTGGGCTCTAGGTGCCAAGAGTCTTGAGGAATATCATGAGCCTCAGCTCCTGGAACAGTAAAGGCTGGTATTTGATGAGAGAAACTGGGCATTTCTGTTCGTGGAACTGCCCTAACCAATTCAAAGCCATCACAAATATGTCGTCGGAAGAAACTTGACCAACCTGGAACCTTCTCTAAGTTAGGAGCTATTACTCCAGATTCTTTACAGAAGTCTGTAACAATCTCAACAATTTGACGTTTGTAGTTAGTGAGATCATCATCCTTCCATCCAATACTCCAGTTTCTATACATTGCCCAAATTTCACCTTTGTTAGGAAAAACCTTGTACAAAGGTTTATCTGTGATTTTTTCATAGTTTACCTTATGTGAAAACCTGGACAACCTCAAGTCCAGGTAATCTCACCAGCTTTAAAAAATCCACAGACAAATGGTAAATTCTTTTTGATCCAATTTATCTCATCAATACTTATTGGATGAGGTTCCAAGAATGTTACAGATATTTCACTATTTGAAGTCACATTTTCACAATAACGTATTGGCGAGGCATTGAATGTTTACCGTAATACACAGCCCATATTTGCTCGCAATAAGATCTTCTGCTAATCTTTCTTGGCCTGGTCGTTCAGTCTTTGACTCTGGAATTGGAGTTGAGAAGCTAGGCGCACGGGTGGAGTTAGAAGAGCTCCCTATTGTCACAAAAGAGTCTAAAGTCTCCATATCTTCTTCTGCAAATTTGTACGCTGGAACTCTATGGGAAAATACAAATAAACTTCTTGTAGGAATTCGAAAAGGATTATTGTTCCCATTGTCTGTGCTATAGACATTTTTTAATCCCTTTACTTCCGCCAAGCCTGCAACCAGCAAACCATCAGGATTGGAATATTCAGTCAAAATTTGCAATATTTGCAACCTGCTGCCCTCCCTCGATTTGGGATTCGAGCACCATGCTTGCGGCCTGCAATCTCTATAAATTTCCCAAATCTCTTATTTTCTGGGGAAAATTTCAACTTGGTTACCTGCGGCTGCAGCAGGCAGAGACAGCATGTGTGAAAATGATGTTGGCTCAATGGGAGATGTTTGATTCCAATCCACATTGAATACTCCACAAACTATAGGCAATCCCACCTCAAACCATCTCTTCATTTGTCCACTCTCTGGGGCAGGTTTCAACCAGTTGATATGCATTCTATAAAGAGATTCATGAATTTCAATGTTAATTATCTTTGCGTATTTTCTTGGCAAGCCTTCATCATCATAAGTAGCCCAAACTTGACCAACTGCAAAATTTTCATTCTTTCTTATCACCTAATTTATAATAATCCTGATTCTTAGAGAATAAGACTGCAATATCACAGGATAGTTTGTTACTAGCAAAATAACAGGAGGAAATAATGTTGGTTTCAGTTTTTCCTGCACCTGCATAAATTTCCTGCGGAAAATAGCTAGCATTACCAATATCATAATCAGTAACTTTACCATATAATTCAGCATCCTCCTTCAATTTGAAGACAGTTAGACACCCTAACATCATTAACTATGGCATTTGAGACTATATCTACACTGGTTTCATCCAGAGTCTTCCATGGAAACTTTGTAGACTTCACTAAAGATTTCTGCTCTTTTATGGTTTGAAGATAACCATGCTGCAAATTCACCAATGCAAATATCCTGCAAATTTCCAGAAGCATAAGACTGCAACCTCATAGCCCTATTCATGTCAAACATGGAGCGCCCTTCTGGGTCTGAAAGCACTGTAAATGCTTCCTGAATGATCTTTAAAGCTGATGCAGCCTTGGGGAAGTTATTCTTAATGGGCTCCAGAAGTGTAAGGAACTTGTTATATTGGGTTTTCATAGCAAACTCAGTTGCATCTGGACAAACTTCAAGAACCCAATAGTAGTTAGTGTTAGAGCCTAAGAATCTGTAGCCAGCTGAGTTTAAGATATCACAAACAGTGATCATACCAGAGATGTTGTCAAAGGCTGGAAAGTGAAACTGTATCTCTAGTAACTTTTTTCTTGCACCTACATAATCAATGCTAATGATCTTTTCTTTGGCTATTTCTACTTCTTGAGGAACCTTAAGTATTCTATGATCCATCTTTTAAACAATACAATTCTTTGAAATATATTCGGTTCCTCAACAAATCTTGGGCATGAATAACCTCTTACTCCATATCTTAGTCCGATGAACCTTTCACATCTGAATGTATAGAATCAATAAATAAAAAAATATAGATAATAAATGTTGGATCAAGCAACATGTTTCAATTGAATTACATATATTAAGTTACAGCATACCATACACAAAAGCTAATCTGCAAATGAATTTTGCACTTTAAATTCATTTATACCAAATGTAGTGTAATTAAAGAAAAAGAATAAAATTAATCCTATTCATAAATCCATTACAAGGTCTTAGATTCAAATCTCGATGAAAGTGCGGTAAGTGCTTTGTTTTTAATTAAAAGTTCAAGAAATGCCATTTATCAAGAATTCTTACTATATGTAGTTTAACATCTGTCATAATATAAGAGATAAATATTGAAGTGCTAGGTTTATTAGAAAGAGAGCAATCCTTTGCTATGGAGCTTTCCAATGAAAAGAAATATAAATTTCGACTGGGAATCACTGTAATATGATGCATGAATAGACACTGAAATAGGCAAAAAAAGAAAAAAAAAACCTTCTTTCATGGGGAAAATTCCTGAACCAACTCACTGTATCCATGTCAGTATCCACTTTGCCTCTTCAATCAAAGCAAGAAAATCCCCATTGGAGTATTTGGAGACGTTCCTCAAAGCTTTATAAAACCTATATAGCTTTTCTTTTTCTTTCCTTGTCAATTCTTATAAAAGCTGACAAATGCTGTACGTATAAGATTTGCATACGGGAAGGGTTATTACAATATTATTACTATTTTATCCTTTCTTTTTCTCTCTCTCGTTTAATGTACTAGCATTTGGCCAAGAGAAAATTGACAATTGTACCCCGTTGTTTCGTACATTCTGGACCTTAGCTAAACCGGTGCGTTTTATTCTCGCTAGACAAAAACAACGTCGTTTTCTTTACCTTGCTCTCGACTCTAGTGTTCAATGGCAGCCTGGCTGTCATGGGTGTCTTCCAGACAAAAATAAATGAAAGAAGCTAACTTATTTTGCTCTGCAAGTCTCTGTTTCAGTGACTGCAAGTGAAAATGAGACCTTACAAGAACAGCAATAATAGTAGAAGACCAGCTGCTGTTCTTCACCTTCTATGCGTTGCCGCTTTTTTCTCTATCATCGTTTTTGCTATCCAGTCCTCTTTTTTTGCAGGTTTTCTTTGCTTTTCTTTAGCTTCATTTCCACTTTCTTTTCTAATTTCATATAAATCCTAATTTAATTGCACCTTTTGATCTCTGATTTTTCAGGTAATCGAAACTCAGATCTTAACAAAGAAGAAATCCATACTTTATCTGAATTCCAGTTCTCTGTTCAGCAATGCGTGGTAAGTTAGCATTTCGATTCCATCCCATTTTTACTAAATTACGTACTTATATAATAGTATCTCCTATTACGTCTCAGATCTACATCTCTGTCATAGTTTAATTGTATTGAAATGGCTTTTCGACGCGTCTGATATTTGGAATATATATATATATATATATTAATGGTTATGAGATTGAATATTGCTGCTTTTAGAGTTTATCTAAATCTAAAATAGTATGTGAAATTGGAGGTTTCAAGCTTTATGAGGGGATTGATTGCGTTAGCTGATAGAATATAAAGTAGTTGTTATGTGTCTTCTTTATATAAATTGCTGTGCTAATAGCTTCAAGATAAAATGTAGGCAAACAGAGGGCTTGGTCTGACGGCACATATTGTTGACCATTGCAAGTTAACTCTTAAGTTTCCTGAAGGGACTAACAGCACCTGGGTATGTTTCTCTCTCTCTCTCTCTCTCTTTCAGTCATATATAAAGAGTGCCTTATTTTCTGAAATTATTTTTGGAAGGTGGGGAAGAGCTGATTATTCTCTTTCTTTTAATCTCAGTACAATGCGCAATTTAAAATTTATGAGCCTTTGGAGTATCATTATGATGTTTGTGATGCAATTCTATTGTGGGAACAGGTTGGTGCTTTATATTTCCCATTTTTTTGGCAGTGACCCTTACTGAAAATGATGCATTCTAATGTCTTTAGAAATGCAGTACCGTAACATGACTACAGTGCTGACAAGAGAATACCTTGATGCTCGTCCAGATGGGTGGTTGGATTATGCAGCAAAAAGGATCGCGCAATTGTATGATGTTTGTGGCACCTTCTCTTGTTATTTTTTCATGCAATTCCTTACGTATCTTTTTCTTTTTCCAACTTCTATGACTTTGACTGCCAGATAAAGTTATATGCATTTCTTTTGGTTTCAGGGGAGATGATAAATGCTATAATCGAACTCTTTGTGAGGAACACCTTAATTTGATTCTTCCAGCAAAACCTCCGTTTCGACCACGGCAATTTCAGACTTGTGCAGTTGTTGGTAATTCAGGAGATCTCCTAAAGACAGAGTTCGGGAAAGAGATTGATAGTCATGATGCTGTTATACGAGACAATGAGGCTCCAGTTAATGAGGTAAACTGGAAAACAGTGGAACCAAATCATTAAAACGTGAGTGTGAATTATTGCTTTTACAAGCCTCCTGTGGCCTCATCATGATCAAACCACATGTTAATACTCCACCACTATTTTTTCTACTTGCTGTTGTTTGGGTGGAGGGGACTGGGGCACAAGGATTGAATGACTTCGTTAGTATTATCCTTTTGTAATCTTGTTCCGTTTTTTGTTAGGATTTCTGAATTGAATTCTTATTTCATCATGTCGTCAGCTAACATTGTGGTTTTCTGTGCTTCTTTCTTTTGGTAACTGTAGCAAAGTAATTTTATGCAAGTGCTTATCTTTCCTTTTCATGTATTGTGTAGAAATATGCCAAGCATGTTGGACTGAAGAGGGATTTCCGCCTTGTAGTTCGGGGTGCTGCTCGTAACATGGTGACGATTCTAAATGGATCTAGTAAGTTTGATCTTGTTGACACTGCAATTGAGACTGTCATCTCGATATTCTTTTTCAAATAACGAAAATCTGCCAGGCTTAGTTTGATTATAGTGCTTCTCATGTTTTAAGAACTGAAAAACGATGAGTACATTTATTTTGAAGTTGAATCTCAGTAAAGTACCAGCTGATGTCTTTCTGACTATTGTTGATTTGTTGTTTCTTTCCAGTATATCGTGAGATATCAAATGCCTGAGCTTAATCTCATTATGCTACTCCTATATCTCAATTGAAAACCTTTGTTCTTAAACATTCAAATATGGTTTGAGAAGGGAAGGGTCTAGTTAGAGCTAATAATTCTGTAGCAATAATGCATCTTCAAGAACAGGCTTAAGTCTTTTTCCTTCATTACTAGGATGACATAGAGGGATTTCTTCTTTTTTTCTTTTCTTTTTCCCATTTGGGATTCTGAGTGGTCAAAAACACAAAAGGAGGAGGTTGATCAACTTCTAGTTTTAGTTTAAATCTTTTAGTTGACCAACTCTCTGCTGATTCCCACTTATCTGTTCTCCTAAGTATTTATTTTCTAATTTGTGTTGCCTGCTTAACAAAGATGCTTGGCTATTTTAGTTTTATTCCTAAGTTCAAAAGCAATGAGAATGAGCTTTTTCTGCTGCAGCTGATGAGGTACTTATAATCAAAAGTGTGACTCACAGAGATTTTAATGCAATGATAAAGGTATCACTCTAAAATGCCAACTTTTCTTTTCTCTTTACATAGATGGGTTAAGTGAAGTAAACTGTTTGTTATTATGTCAGCAGTCATGCTGGGCTGCTAAATAATTGTTGGCCATTTGTCCCAAATAAAATTACATGCATCGCCTAAAGAAACTATAGAATGGCTTGCTTTATTCCATATAATAGGTATTACCTTGCTTCCATTTTTTCGGAACATCATTCTTTCAGTTCTCGTAGTAGGTACCTTGGCCAGGGAAATTATTATTTATTTCCTTTGTATTTTGATCAGATAACCAAACCTGCTTTTGTTGCATTTAACACTAAACAACATCGGTATTGCAGAGTATTCCAAACCCTGTTTATCTGTTCCAAGGAATTGTGCTACGCAGAGGTGCCAAGGGAACTGGAATGAAATCTATTGAGCTAGCGCTTTCAATGTGTGACATTGTTGACATTTATGGATTTACAGTTGATCCTGGCTATACTGAATGGTAAATTTAATCTTCAAGTTATTCATTTACTTTTGCTAATTAGTTCTTAAATCATTAATTTACATATATTCTTGTGGTTGTGTCTAAATATTGTGTTCATATAATAATTGAGGTCTCATGTCTTGCCATTTGTCATCTAAGATGTTTCTTAGAAGTGAGTGTGAACATGGGATTTAGAATATCTATATATGTAATTTGAATTTGAAATTTTCATCAGAAATGTTCTCTTGTATTTTTCTTTTTCTTTCCTTACCATACACATACAACATGTCAAATATGTCACAGTCACCTTCAGAGCTATATGATTTTCATAGTCATTCTTCTCAATCATCTTCAAGTTTTCTTTTGTACAGATGAGATACATGGTGCTGCCTTTTATCCCCATCTTTGGCTAATTAGTGTTGTGATATATCTTGTAGGACACGATACTTCTCTACGCCAAGGAAGGGGCACAATCCACTTCAAGGACGTGCATATTATCAACTCCTAGAGTGCCTTGGTGTATGACAATATTTCCTTCTACTGCAAAATGATTATGCAATATTTATGCTAAGTTATGTGTCTTGATTGTGTTTTATGATTTGTATGTTTCAGGTTATTAGGATTCATTCTCCCATGAGAAGCCAGAGAAAACAAGACTGGTCAGATGTGCCCAGTCGACAATTGATAAGCAGAGCTCATGCTGCTGCCTTGCGCTTGAAAAGGGGTAGTGGGTTGGGACAGTTTGGAAGTTGTAAGGTGTGGGGCAATGTAGACCCTAACAGCAGTGGGCCCATCTCAGGATCTTCAGACATGAGTGATGTCAGGAAGAACTCAAATTACAATAAATGGGAGGTCATGCCGTTTGAAAGTCTAAGAAAGGAAGCACGTGATCATTATTCCCAGATGGAAGGCGTCTCTCTCTACAAAATGGATGGCAATAAATTGGATGATCTGGTATGCGTTAGGCACTCCTCAAGATCAGAAGCATGAACATAAGCTTTGCACTAATCTTGCATTTTGTGATTCAACTGGTTGAGAGCTGGCAGACTTCTGCTGGTTGCTATTATTTTGACGTGGATCCATTAGATGGGCCTCTTGGATGATGAATCTGTTAACTTGCCATTTTGCTTCTATTGTTTGATCACTTAAGCGAAGTGATTAAATGTATATCAAGTGTTCCTAATGAAATTCTTGAAATTTGGGACCCATTGTGGCAATGCAAAGGAAACATAGCAAGTAATACAAACCTCTGTACCACATTACTGAATCTGCTTGGAAATGGTGGAACCATAGGATTTTCAACTTCGTGCAAAGGAGACATTGTCTGCTAATTCAATGTACAAAGCCTTCTTGCTTTCTCGGAATTCTTCTAAGGAATTATAGCAGCAAAAAGGGCTATTGATAATAGAAACTGCGGTTGTGAGTGTTTGTCATGCTTTGTTTATACACTGATTCTGAGGGTTTGACATGTATCCTGCTTAAATCGATTTTGACATTTAAGAGATTTTAAAGAAAGATTCATCTTCAGTTGTTGGGGGGCTCGATGGTTCATATAGAATATTTTTTCATGTGGAGCTACACATTTTATCTTATTTAATTTATATATTGGAAAATATTGAACATTGTCACACAATGAAATGTTGTCATGTTGCATTGTTATTGCTCAACAATCAAGTTGATGATGTTAGGTTTATTTTGTTTCCAATCTATGTATTAGTAAATATTGTGTTTGGAAATTGAAAATAAATCCTTCAGGGAAAAACATATTTTCCTCTAACAAGACTGATTATGGATAGAAAGCTGCAGGAAACAGGTCTTATTTTATGATGGTTATTATTATTATTATTATTTTCAGAACCAAATAAACTGTGAATCTCAATTTTTTTTTTTAAAAAAAAAAAACAAAAAAAAAAGGTTCACTTAAACAAGACTGATTATGGATTAGAAAGCGCAGGAAAACAGGTCTTATTTTATGATGGTTATTATTATTATTATTTAATTTTCAGAACCAAATAAACTGTGAATCTCAATTTTTAATCTCAATTTTTTTTTTTAAAAAAAAAAAACAAAAAAAAAAGGTTCACTTTTTTGGTCAAGTATGCTATAACTGAGGTTGAACTCATAATTCCACAATCTTGGAGTTTTAACCCTGGTTACTGATGGATAAGAGCTAAGAAGCTGATATGTACTAGGCTAACACAAAATCATGTCCCATTCACAAAGACCGATAGGTAGACCTGCTATCAATTTATGAAGAAAATTGCAGGTAGGCTCATTGGAATTTATGCAATCCCATTAGTAAATACAAACATTAATTATAACATTATGAAAGATAATATCTAAAAGATTTTTTGAAATAAAATATCTCCAAGGTGACAGGAACCACCTAAAGTTTCTCCATCTCTCACTAACCTTCAGAACAGCAAACAGGAACCTTATCCAAAAAAATTGCACAAATATCTTATCTCTGTACTTATCCTATAAATTAGAAGTCTTTCTTTAGTATCTTTGAATCATCCATTGATTATCACACACATCTTCACAACAACATTATTATCAAGATGCAGGCAGCTCTAACAATTGCACCTCCTGTTGTCCCTTTAAAACCCTCAAAGAATCTCTCACAGGTAACCTTTTCTCCGCCAAAATTCGGTGTTTCATCAATTGCTCCCCGTAGCTCTGCAATCAAAGCAGCTACTGCTACTGTAGAATATGAACCATCCACGGTTGATTATAGCTCTACCCTCTCGTAAGCCATTTACTTCTCCTTTATATGATTCTTAAATGATTTTTAGAAACTGGGTTTTATTACAATGTTAAGTGCTGGGCTCTGATCATATGGTTAAGTTCATCACAACGTTTATTTAGTAATTAACTAGCATTTGTTTGATGAACAGTGTGTTTCCAGCAGAGGCATGTGAAACTATCGGTGGAGAAGCCTGTTTGGCAGACATATATCCTGAAGTAAAGCTGGAAAGGGAGGCCAGAAATGAAGCTGGAATTGCCTCAGAGCCTATTGAAAGAGAGTATCTTGACTACAATGACGCCAAGACGTAATGCCTTCATAACCCAGATAATTAAATACCTTAACTTTTTGAAATTTTTGCGTAATTAAGCTCTAATCAGAATTTGACAGTCCTGAAGATGATCTCTTTGTGTAGGGTTTTTGTTGGAGAGGCTTGTGATGATCTTGGGGGAGAATTCTGTGGATTTGAGTATCAGAAAGGTGTCTACTAGAGGAAGAGAGACAATACATGTCCAGATATACTAATTAAGGACCTTTTTTCTTTCTTTTTTTTTTTTTCTTTTTTAATGTATATATTTCCTACCAGTATTAATACTGGGTTATGTACTGTAATTGCATAATAATTTGCCATTAATATACATATTTAACTTTGGGAATTTATATATATTATGCAGATAGCATGAAGGGAATAAAACCCCGCCAAAAAAAAAAAAAAAAAAAAAGCATGAGGGAATAAAACCCGCCAAAAAAAAAAAAAAAAAAAAAAAAAAAAAAAAGGAAAACTATATATATTTACGTTCTGGGTTATTGAAATAAGAGTATATGATGAGGAGACATTCTAAAGCCTAGAAAAGAAAAGACAAAAAAAGAATTGATTAGAGGAAAGGTAATACTTAAGTTTCATAAAAATTATTTAAACCTAGATTAAATATATTCTACAAGACTATATATTTCCAAGAAAAAAAAAAAAAAAGACGAAAAAATCAGCTACTTAAACTAAAATTTATAAAAACTTAAAAATGATAATTTAAGCTAATTGATGGACAAATAATGTATAGTTGGTAGTCATGTGCTTCTTGCTCATTCTTTAGGGACTTGGTTGGAGTTTTATTTATGCCAGAAGAAAAGTCTCTCTTTCGATTGCTATTGGCATAATATTTTACTTGGGTTTTACACTATTCAAGCAGTATAATGAGTTAATGACTATAAGAATAAGTAATACTTAAATATCATAAATTTTATGAAACTTATCTTAGATTGAAAATTCAGGATAAAAATATACTTATGTATTATCGGAAAATCAGCAACCTTAATTAATGTGTTTTATACATGATAATTTAAGTTAAATTTCTTAATTCAAGCAATGGATAAATACCTTGTAATTGGCAGCTTTGTGCTTATTTTACATATTTTAGAGGCTCTATTCAAGTTTCATTTAATCGGTTGCTTCAGCGCGCGTAAGTCGGAACGGTATCCATTTTCATATGAAGTTATTACACAGAAAAATTCCACTTAAAAACCTTTCTTCTCTGGCAGCGAAAAATTCATACCCAAATGTCAAAACCTGCATCGATGCTCGTATTGTTAAAACGGGTTTCGATCCAAGCACATCTCGCTCCAATTACCAGATCATGGATCTTGTTCAGACTGGCCAGTTATCTGAAGCACGCGAACTGTTCGATCAAATGCCTTATAGAAACACCATTTCATCAAACGTGATGATTTCGGGCTACTTGAAAGAAGGAAAACTCTCTATAGCTAAAGAAATTTTTGATAGCATGGTGGAACGTAATGCTGTGACGTATACACTTTTGATTGGCGGGTACTCGAAGAGTGATCAATTTATAGAAGCGTTTAAGCTTTTTGTTCGCATGTGTAGGAGTGGGACGAAGCCTGATTATGTGACATTTGTAACTCTTTTATCAGGATGCAATGACCCCAAAATGATAAAAGGATTATTTCAAGTTCATTCCCATGTCGTTAAATTGGGACATGATTCAGCAGTTATTATTTGCAATTCATTGATTGATTCTTACTGCAAAATGCATTGTGTAGATTTAGCTAGTCAGTTATATAAGGAAATGCCTCAAAGGGATTCCGTTACTTATAATGCATTGATCGCAGGATATGCAAATGAAGGGTTTAACAAAGAAGCAATAAAGCTTTTCATGGAGATGCGAGATTTGGGATTTGAGACTTCAGATTTTACTTTCCAAGCTGTTTTATATGCTGGTATTGGGTTGGATGATATAGCATTTGGGCAACAAATCCATGGTTATGCTGTGAAGACCACTCTTATATGGAATGTGTTTGTGGGGAATGCCTTGCTTGATTTCTACTCAAAGCATGATTGTCTAGTTGAAGCTAGGAAACTTTTTTATAAGATGCCAGAATTAGATGGTGTTTCTTATAATATGATGATCACAGCTTATGCTTGGACTGGACTAATCAAAGAATCTATTAATCTTTTCCGGAAGCTACAGTTTACAAAATATGATAGGAGGAATTTCCCTTTTGCAACCATGTTGAGTTTAGCAGCAAATATGTTAGACTTGCAAATGGGCCGGCAACTCCATTCCCAAGCCATCGTGACCACAGCTGATTCAGAGGTTCTTGTAGCAAATGCCTTGGTTGACATGTATGCGAAATGTAGAAGACCTGAGGAGGCTGAAAGGATATTTGTGAAACTGAGCAGTAGATGCACGGTTCCATGGACAGCTATGATTTCTGCTAACGTTCAAAATGGACATTTTGAAGAAAGTCTAAAATTGTTCAGTGAGATGCGTAGGGATAATGTAACTGCTGACCAGGCTACTTTTGCTAGCGTCTTAAAGGCCTCTGCAAATTTGGCTTCAATTTCATTGGGGAAACAGCTACATTCCTACATAATCAGATCAGGGTTTATGTCAAGTATTTATGCCGGAAGTGCACTTGTCGATATGTATGCCAAATGCGGATCTTTAAAAGATGCAATTCAAATTTTCAAAGAGATGCCTGAAAGGAATGTGGTTTCCTGGAATGCACTGATATCAGCTTATGCTTCAAATGGGGATGGTGAGGCCACTCTTAAATTATTTGAGGAGATGGTTCTGCTAGGTTACCAACCAGATTCAGTAAGCTTCCTTTGTGTTTTTACAGCTTGCAGCCACTGGGGACTGGTTGAAGAAGGATTAAGATACTTTAATTCCATGACTAAAGTTTATAAACTTGTCCCAAAGAGGGAACACTATGCATCTATAGTTGATGTTTTATGCAGGAGCGGAAAATTCGACAAAGCAGAGAAGTTGATAGCTGAAATGCCATTTGATC
The DNA here is from genome assembly GCF_014843425.1 of Jatropha curcas. Next base: position 711,131 of record NW_023591379.1, on the reverse strand, counting down.
CTGATGAGATTATGTGGTCATCAATTTTGAACTCATGCAGGATTCATAAAAACCAAGATTTGGCCAAGAGAGCAGCAGAACAACTCTTCAATATGGAGGTGCTTAGGGATGCTGCCCCATATGTTACCATGTCTAACATCCTTGCAGAAGCAGGTCAGTGGGAAAGCGTTGGGAAGGTAAAGAAAGCGATGAGGGAGCGTGGACTTACCAAGGTTCCAGCCTATAGCTGGGTTGAAATTAAACATAAAGTTCACATATTCTGCGCAAATGATAAGAATCATCCGCAGATGAAGGAGATCATACTAAAAATCGATATTTTATCGGAGCAAATGGAAAAGGAAGGATATGTACCTGATACAAGTTGTGCTCTTCACAATGAGGATGAGGATATTAAAGTTGAGTCCCTTAAATATCATAGCGAACGCTTAGCAATTGCTTTTGCGCTTATCAGTACACCAGAGGGATCACCAATTCTGGTGATGAAGAACTTGCGAGCTTGCACAGACTGCCATGCTGCAATCAAGGTTATCTCAAAAATTGTCGGAAGAGAGATTACAGTTAGGGATTCAAGCAGGTTTCATCATTTTAAAGATGGGATTTGCTCTTGTAGGGATTACTGGTAGTAGGTTAGAAGACTTATTTAAGTTTTATTTCCCTTGTCTTGTAAAGTAGAAATTTTTTAGGGGTAATCATTTTCCCAATTCAAGAATACATAGAAACTCAACTTATATCAAAATGCTTGATGAGTTTCAATTGATCTTGGAAACAAAAATGATAATCCCAATAAAGGCTCAATACAATTAAAACACCAAAATTTCAGAATCTTACTCTCTTGCTACAGAAAAGCACAAACAGAAAGCAAAACAAATTCCCAATTCTATTTCTTGTTCTTATTTTTACTATTGACTACATCATCTGGAACAACCTTCAGCAACTTTCTATCCTTAGACTTGGCAATTTTCTTCAGTGTTTTTGGATTTGTAATCTTCTGCAACTTTGTTCCAGACCTCAATATGTTCTCCTGTTTCTTCTTCTCTCTTTCCTCCCTCTGCTTCCTCTTCTCCTGCTTATTCCTTTTTATTTCGTCCTTCAACTCATTCATTCTTTCCCTATACGCTCTCTTTATCTCCTTCTGTCGCTCTCTCTCCTCGAACGTCGTGCCCTTAATGCTCACCAGTTTCGCCGACGCTCTTTGTTTCCTTGCTTGCTTCCACTTCCGACCTGATACTTTTCCACCTATCACGCCGTCGTACGTCGGTTGCCCGAATACTGGTTTATCCGGATTCTCTATTGATGCTACTGCTGATCTCTTTGCCGCTGGAGGAAGTGTTTCTCCGTCAATCTCCATGGATCCGTCGACGTCGCCAGTCGCAGCAAGCGATTGGGCTTCACGTTTTCGCTTGTAGGTTTTGCCGCCGAAGCCTTCATCGAGGCATCGGAAATCGATAGTGCAAGCCATTGTTTCGAGTTCGATTGAGAAACCCTAAACAGAGTGTTTGGTGGTATTTAACTATTTATAGGAGTTAGGGTCGCGGATTCTGGGAATGGATTCGGGTTTCGGGTGATTAGTTCGGGTTCTCTGCTGTGAATTGGTCTTCTGTTTTTAGTTGCAAAAGTAATTTTTAGCAAAATTTGATTTGCTCAGAAATATAATAATGACAAAAAAACTGTTTAGAAAAATATAAATTTGATAAAAAAGCTCAAAGTAATATTCAAATTTTCTGTAGAATAATTCTTATCTTTTTATACATTATGAAAGGATATGAAATAATGACATTGTGAGGTTTTAGAAAACACCTACTATAACAGAAAATAATGCCCACCTTAGTGTATGAAACTTTTTAAAATAAATATTTTTATTTTCTAATTATATAGTATTTTGAAAACATGTATAAGAAATTACACAAAAGGATAATCGTGTTAATTTATTTTTATTTTGTAAAATCTGATAAAAAAAAACAACTTAAAAAATTGAGGAAAATATTTGATTTCTCCTATGTAACTCTTCGAGGCTTGTCTAGAAGGGGGATTTTTTTTTTAATTTTTTAGAAATGAAAAATATGAGAAAAATATTAATGGAAAAGATATTTCTTTATTGAAAAATGGTGATTAAAACATCACATATTTTATTCTTAGATCCATAAAATTAGAATCACTCCAAATCAGAAAAACAATGTGAATAAATTGAAAAAAATTGCATTATTTAATACAAAATATAATCTATTTTCATTTCTCCTTTCTTATCCTTGTACGTCTCCTTCTACAAATGAGTGAAATTAAGGGAAGAAAATATTAACATTTCATTATTTTCTATTTTTATTTTCTTTCTCTTCCTTCCCAAAGAAAGTGCAAATATTCATTAGTATATTCTACTTTTGGTTGGAAGGTATTGAAAAATATAATATCAATATGGGTTAGCTCCCTTCCTCTCTTTACAAGTGCGCATTCAGTTAACCCCTCAAAAGAAAAGGAATTCTACCAAAAAAGAAATAAAAACTTTTGAGGTATTAATATAAAAAATAAAAAAAAGGCATATAATTTATATCATTGATCAAAACATAAAATAATTCATCAATCTTCTGAAGCACATTATAGCCTTCAAGCGCATTCTTTCAAGCATTTGTTTGACTATCCATTCGAGTGCTCAATGTTTACAAAATTTTAAACAGATGGATCTTAAAGGCAAAACCAGAAAGGTATCACTACTGTTACAACACAACTTTAACATTTAATCATCGGTTTCAGCTTAAAACATCACAATTCACAACCAAAATTTCAAATTACTCGAAATACAATGACTTTTGCTAAATGCTACATTAATCTGGGAAGAGGGAGAGAATTCCTTAAACTTGAAAAAATTGCTCGAAAAACAAGCACTTTATCATTTGATAAAGTTGAGGCATAATTATAGTCAGACATACTTAATCCAATTCAGAAATGTCTGTTTCAAAGAATGTTTTGTGGAGTGATCTGACACACTGCTCTGCTTCGTCGTCATTCACAATTAATGAGATATTAACCTGGTTGGCAAAATCAAAAAGTGATTAACATTTTTCAGAGGAAAAGGGAATCCACACACATGCATACAGTGGTTGGATTCTAAATAGCAAATGTAAAATCTGCAATACGAACTAAAAAAGACACATGCAAAGGAAACAAAACTCTACCTTAGATGCACCTTGCGATATCATCTGAACATTGACACCATTGGTTCGAAGAACATTGAATACCTGCCATAGCAACATTCCAGTAAATAGATGAGGAAAACGAAAAGAAAATGTCCAACCGTTCACTAAAATACATCGCAAGATGTCAAAACTGCTTCTTAATACCTTTGTCTAGGTACCATGCAAATAGCCTCCCTTTAGAATGATCATGAGCAGTAAAATAAAAAAGACAAATGAACGTGCCAAAAAGCAATTTCATATTACTGTATGCTTTAATTGATTCCTTTCACCTATCAATTAATCAAATAACAGGTGCATCCCTTTTCCAAAGCTTTGGAGACGGTTGAGACATATTAAATAAGAGAAATCAAATTCTTAGGAAAATGTTTAACCTTATGGTTGACATCTCTTCAATCAAACATCAGGTTTCATGAAGTGTTGATGTAAAAATATTAAGGATCAAGTTAGTCAGTATGACAATTTTAAGCAGTGAGCAATCATAATAGAGCACCTTCTCCAATATCAATGATGACCTCTGAACATTCCCAATAAGAGAAATAATTGATCTATGCTGAAGGAGATTGACTACAGCAATCTTCTCTAGCTCTTCCACAACATGGTCGAGTTCCTGGACAAGAAAGGTGGAAACATTGGATGTCAATCCTGAAATAAAAAATACAAAATCCTGCTGCAGAAGACGCTGCAACTGTAAAGAGCATTCTGAATGAGAACAAAAAAGGATTCCGTACGCTTGCCTGCTGAATGAGTTCCCTGCTCCAAACTTTTGATGGATCCAGTGTCAAGGAAATACTAACTTCACTAGTTGCTACAACATCAACCGATATGCCCAGATCTTCAAAGATTGAGAATACCTACATGCAGAAAAGATGTCATTCAATGGGGGTCTAAACCAATGGCTGAAGCTTCAGAGGACAAGAATAAAATCCAATTTCAGCCTGCTTACCTTGGCAAGAAAGCCAAATTGACCAAGCATACGAGTGCTAACAATATCCAACATAGTCACATTCCGTTTCAGAACAATGCTAGTTAGTACTGCCTGAAATTCGGATGAACAATTTTAGTTGTTTGAAATTGTCCACAAGAAACTCATTTTTCTGATTCTTGTACAAACCTTTCTCATATCTCTTGCTCTCGTTATGAGAGTTCCTGGAGCATTTGGGTTGTAAGAATTCTTAACCCTAACAGGAATATCACCTTCCCTAGCAGGTCTCATGGATTGTGGATGCAGGACCTGCAAAATGGCCAAAAAAACAAGGTTGGATAAATCATCGAATTTGTTGCCAGAATCACTTGGATCTCTTGTCAATAGACAGTGATTACACGACAACCATGTCAAGTAAAAACAATTAGAAGCGCCTCAAACAAGCATTGAATCACATGTAGATTCCTAATTTAGATTCTGCAAAGATGATGGAAAACAATTATTAAATGGAGGGAGAGAAGGAATTTCAATCTTGTTTCATCAAGACAGAACAGGAAGAATAAGGTAATTTATAGCAGGTGAAATGATGAAAGTCAACTTGCTGGTCTGTATTTGATTTTGCTTCTATGATAACTTTGGTTTCCTTTTATGTTCATTGTGTTTTGCTTGCTTGATCATAGGATGGGAGTCTTGGTAGCACCAGGTATGATGGATTAAGAAGCAAACTAGCAGTCTAATAAAAACAAAGTCCCACATGAATTTCCAATGTTAAGAAGCACGAGTATAAGATACTACTTGTGAAATTCAGACCTCTCATCTAGTCATCCATAAAAATTATGTTTTGGAGAAAAGGATAAAAAAAAAAAAGAAAGAAAGAAACGAAGACGACAGAGTTTCATCATTTGGTAGTAGAAGAGAAATTGATTTAATCGATAAATAAAAAATGCAACCAAACTCAATATAAGGGAGTTGCATGCTTAACCAGGAAGAAGCCATAGGATTTGATACCTGTGCTCCAAAATATGCAAGTTCAGCTGCCTCATCAAATGTCAAGTATGGCACAGGTTCCGCAGCTGGATATATATTAGGATCACATGTTAAAACACCGTCAACATCTTTCCACACCTGCAATGGACTACAAACTTAAATTCGTGTAATTTCTAAAAGAACATGAAAGAAGCAGAAATATATTCAAGACCATTTTACAACTTTGTTGAATCCATTCATCAGCAGCACTTATCATGAAAAATAGTTATTGTGTTAACACTTAATGGTTGATGTCACAAAATATATGCTCATGAAATCATTAAAAATAGAGTGTAATCCCAAACAAAAATGCTCCCGAAAAAGAAGGGAAAATAAAAGTAGAAGAAAAAAGAAAGTGAACACGCATGCTTTGCAGACACAATTAGCCACAAACCTGAATCTCTCGCAAACTCAATGCTTTTCCAATTGTTGTGGCTGTCAAATCACTACCACCCCTGCCCAATGTAGTAATGGCACAAGATCTCCAGCCCTAGTATTTGAAATTGGCATAAATAAATAAATAACTAACAGTATCAGCTGAAATCCCAAAACTATCCATTTAAAAGAGTTCATTATTTTCACAAACAAGACTTCCAAGCACTTAGTCTGTGGAGAGACCTTCCCAAGGAAACCAGTAACAATTGGAATTGCTGGATCACTGATCCAATCCCCATATAGCCTCTTTGCAACTGCTGGATAAGTTGCTTCAAGAATGTCTGCATTCGTGAAGTCATCTGTGGTGATAAAACCAATATCGAAGGCATCGTACTGAAAAAAAAAATTGTGCGTTATTATTGACCGTCATCATGGATTGCATTTGTGGAATATGACAACAAAATTTGACCACAAAAAAAAAAAAAAAAACACTCATTTAGGTTTAATTTAATGCTCTCATTAATCTTCAGCTCTCCACCTAGAAGACAATGTGTCATTGAAACTCTAGTCTCTAAACATGAGATGAAAGTATGCCTCCCTGTATATGGTTCAATACAGAATATGCCATGACAAGAATTTATAGATCAAGTGCTCCTGTTATCCCAATTCTATTATCATACTTTTAATCAGGGTGCTGATACCTTATCGGTTCACCAAATTGTCAAGTATCTTTAAATTCTTCTTTTAATGTAATCCATGACATTAAGGTTATTTCTTTTGTTATTTACAGTTGTTATTTGGAAAAAATTAAAAATAGAACAAAGATTACATTGACAGAGCAAGAAATCTATGAGAAATTTCACAAGCAGCAACACCAATTTATTTTGTAATAAGATAAAGTCTAAAAAGAAAGTAGAATACAGATCACTTACTTGGCGGGCTTTTGCACCAATTTTATTCAAATACGCAGCAAATATCCTTGTGGACATGCATTCGCCAAATGAAACCAAGTAGTCTCTTGTTCGAGGAGTCAGCTCTTTCATCATAGCAACTCCCTTCAAAAGTTGCTCCAGTTCTTCTAGGTGAGCTGCAAGGGACATAATACATTGGATCTAAATTACTGGGTAATGTTATTGTGCAAGCGAGTAGTTATTAAAAAGCATGTGAGAAGTTGAACAAAACTACTCCACAACCAAGTGAATTGTAATTATCAAACAAAAATGGAAGCAAAATAGAAACTCACGTTCGATAACTGACTTGTCTACTTCCAGCTCATCTACTGTCCTGATAGGTTAACATGATGCACAGTGAGAATACAATGAATTGCAAAAATATCACGACTTGAAACAAACATAAAGGGAAAAAAAATCATTATTCTCTGACCTTAGGTGCAATTCCTTGATGAAGCTCAGTTCATCAATAGTCTCTACATTAGTTACACCACAGGAAACAGCCCTTTCTCCAGCCTAATAATCAAATCGAACAAGTTGAAAACAAAGTCTTTTCCAGAATGAAACCAACAAAAAACCTCAAAAAAAAAAAAAAAAAAAAAAAAAAAAAAAAACGAAAAAAAAAAAAATACAACAGATGTTGTACCAAAAAAAAAAAAAAAAAAAAAAAAAAAAAGAAATACACGAATAAAAAAAAATACAACAGATGTGTACCAGCAAAAGTTTGTTAGTTGTCTTTCCCATTGCTGATAGAACAATGACAGGTCTCTCATTTGGGAAGCTAAGTATAAGGTCAGCAACTTCTTTCATCCTCTCAGCAGATGCAACGGACGAGCCACCAAATTTCATTACACAAGTTAATTGTTTATCAGGTTCGGTACTAACATCGCTAAAATACTCAGTTTTATTCCTTTCAAGGACATCAACAGTTCGTCTCTCACAACTAATTTTCAAAAGTCTATTACTCGTACAAGAAAATTTTACTCTCGCACAAAATCCAGAACTCTTAGCCACAGAGTCCGCAAAATCAAGGCGTTGCTGTGACAACAAGGCTGGGCAATGCAATGGTCTCTTTAGCAAAACTGAATAAGCAACTTTGCCACCACAAAAATGCAAGGTAGTTGCCATTTTAGATCAACTAAACTAACCTTACTAATTCAATTCAAAAAGAAATTTCGACGAATAAAGCAATAGATTCACTTTCAGGAACTCGATCTGCAAAATTTCCATAACCAAATCATGTCAAAAAAATATATATATCAAAACCACAACAAGCACCAATTTGCATTCATTTTCCGTCCATAACAGAATAAGAACAAGTAATTACCTTCGAGACCGAGCTCCCAAGCGAAAAAGGAAATGCAAAACTGAGCTTCTAGCGAATGTCGGTTTTAGAGTTTACGGTTATTTGATTTCTGCAATTCCTTCAGAGACTCAAGGATAGTTTATTTCCGCGGCTTTGAAGAGAAACCGAAGAAATGAACTGACGCGGCGGCGCCTTCTTTTGAACGCAAAAACTTGGTTTCTCGTCAGTGTCTATTTGTTGTTTTTCATATGCTGTTTTCTTTTTAAACACTCTCTCCCTCTCCTGACCTGAAGATTATGGTGGCGGTCAAGATTTGAGTTTGTGAAGTATTGGGTGGCCCACTATGGTGGTAAACTTGTACATAAGATCATTTTTGTAGAGATCTAACGGTGAATACATATGTTGTTATTATTGAGAATTTAGTGTAGATGTGAGTGTAGATTTTCTAGGAGCGCATTGATTTAGGGGCTTCCGACGTGGACCACTCTATGTCTTCCTGTCTCTACGGTTCAGTGTATGGCCATCGATATATGGAAGCATACCGCTGATGTGCTGATTTATTTCTATTTCCTAACAATTGGCTGCAACGCGTTTGGTAAACCTTTTAATAAGCATTAGCTACGGTTTTGTAAATTTTTTCGTATACTAGTGGATTATATTTTAATGTGCATTTAAATAATATTATTTTATTTGAACTTCATAAATCTAAGAAAATAACTACTATAAAATTTTCAAAAATTGATAAATTTTACGATGATTTTATTTATATTTAGTTATAAATGAAAAATAATATTAAATATTAGGTGGCCAAATATATAAATTTACACCCGAATTTTAAAAAATTAACCCAACGACACTCTCATCTTTGCAAATAATCAATTATGCACTTCAATTCTTTTTTTTTCCACTAATATTGCACCTTTCCACACTAGTTGAGTGCGTGAATCTCACTTAGCCGAGACAAGCATTAATGGATTAGAAATAACCCAACGTGTAAATATCTTGTTCAGCATGGCTTGATGGAAAAAAACTTCTCCTTTTTCCCTCTTTTATTAGATTCACTGATTAGGGTTTTGTTTTTCCATTTATGTGATTTCACTCTTCTTTCTCTCTGTCTCTTTCAATAAATTGAGGGAAAGAGGAATTTTTTTTCTCTATCTTTGAAGTCTCTATTCCAATTGATCACAGAAAGGACTATATGCTATTTGGATAAGAATGGATATACCAGTTGACTATATTATGCCTAATTGCTATTGTGGTGAAGCAGCAGTGTTGAAGGTGTCTTGGACAGACGCGAAAAAATCGAGCGGACGATTTTATGGATGCAAGAAATTTAGGGTTTGTTAAATTTGATATATTTGTTTAGTTTTCTTTGAATTTGGTTTAACATTGTTGTGCTTTGTTGATTGTAGATGCGTGGTGAATGCAATTTCTTTCAATGGGATGATCACCGATGCCAAATCATGCTAAACATGTTATAATGGGATTGCTGAGAAGAATCAAAGAAAGCGAAGACATGAGTAATAGGCATAATGCGATTTGGTGGAAGCTGGTTATTGGGGTTTGTGTTATTTTTGTTGTTCTAACTATTAAGGAAGTGTTTAGGGGAGCTTAGTTGCAGGATTTGTCTTTGTTTTCTTTTTTTTCTTTTTTGTACTGTGGTTTGTATTGTAGCACCAAATTTTGGGTCTTTTTTTAACTGCATTGTAGAGAGTGACAGTGTGATGTTGTTGGTGTGCTAATGTTTTGATTTTGCTTTGTAAATGTTGAATCAATTCAAATTGAATAGAAATGAAATGTTGCATGTTGCTGGCAATCTTCTCTATGTCAATTGCTTTATGTTTAAATAACCCTACTCAATTCGTATATATATCAATTGCTTTATGCTTAAATGACCCTACTCAATTCGTATATGTGTTTGTAATACATTAATATAAAAAGAAGCTGAAATCCAAAACAGGCCAAATAAATGGAAAGGAAATTAAGTTCCATTACTGAGAAAAACTACATTGTTCAACATTTATGAGAAAATGACAATAATATTAATTCTCTCTAAACAGCAACTACATAATGTCAGTGGTCGAAATAAGTATTGGATCCAGTTTCCACAATTACACAGCAAAATAAATATTAACAAAATGCACAAATATTTCATTCATAGTTCTCTAAAAAGTTTCTAGCATTCTCAAGTATTGTCAGTTCACTAAGTTGATCTGCTACTTGTATGTGAAGCTTGGCTTGAAGTATTTATTGGTGCTGACAGTCTAGCCTGTGACTCCAAATCTCTTTGCCTTTATAAATCAAACCTCTGCTGCTAGAGTTGCCTTGCAGTCACACCATTCTTACCCTTCCATTTGAGACTTAGAGGTTTGAAGCCAAGATCACAGGTGACAGTAGCAGAGCTTTTCAACTAAGTTGGGTTGGTGATAACCCTTGAAGCAGTATTGATGGATGATTGAAATTCAACAAATAACATGATGCCAATGGTATAAAAAAAAGCATTGGATCCAGTTTCCACAATTACACAGCAAAATAAATATTAACAAAATGCACAAATATTTCATTCATAGTTCTCTAAAAAGTTTCTAGCATTCTCAAGTATTGTCAGTTCACTAAGTTGATCTGCTACTTGTATGTGAAGCTTGGCTTGAAGTATTTATTGGTGCTGACAGTCTAGCCTGTGACTCCAAATCTCTTTGCCTTTATAAATCAAACCTCTGCTGCTAGAGTTGCCTTGCAGTCACACCATTCTTACCCTTCCATTTGAGACTTAGAGGTTTGAAGCCAAGATCACAGGTGACAGTAGCAGAGCTTTTCAACTAAGTTGGGTTGGTGATAACCCTTGAAGCAGTATTGATGGATGATTGAAATTCAACAAATAACATGATGCCAATGGTATAAAAAAAAGCATTGGATCCAGTTTCCACAATTACACAGCAAAATAAATATTAATTCTTACCCTTCCATTTGAGACATAGAGGTTTGAAGCCAAGATCACCAGTAACAGTAGTAGAGCTTTTCAACTGAGTTGGGTTGGTGATATTCTTAAAGCAATGATGGATGACTGAAATTCAACAAATAACAAATATTTCGACAATTAAATACATTCACAAAGCATCACTGAGTTTGGTTTTAACAAAAAAGATTCAATGTAAAAAATATAAAGACATTCACAAAGGGTAATACATGATATATAATCATGCCAATAGCCTCATTAATGTAAACACCAATCCCTCTTTGAGTAGCTTGTCTCTTAGCAGAAGAGGCCAATATTTCTCCAGTATACCTCTTAGTTGGTGCTACAATAGGTGGGCACACAGAAGCTCCCCTTCCCCTACCCCTACCCCTTCCTCTTCCTCTTCCCCTAACAGGAGAAGCACTTGAAGATGGTAGTACACCAGTGGTCATGCCAGTAATTGGTGGTACAGCTGGTATGACATTACCCTAAATTGGACCTCCTCTGCCTCGTCCTCTTCCTCCAACTACATGTGTTAGATTTCTTGATTCACTGAAAGCAAGAAAAGCTTTAAATGGTGTTCAAGTTGCTCTTTGACTCACAGAGGTAGGAGAAGCATGAAATGGTGTTACAGTTGCTCTTTCACTCACAGAGGCAAGAGAAGCATTAAATGGTGTTGTAGCACCCCTTTGGCCTGATCTTAGTGTTCTTATAGCTACAATAAAAATAAGTTTTTATAAAGGATTCAAAATTGAGTCAAGGAATAACAAACATTCACATTATAATGTTGTTTAAACATAGATTCATTAGTAAAAAAAGCATAACTCAGGGAACAAATATCAAAGTTGAATACTGGCCTGTTGGAGTGGAGATGGGTGGAACACTTGTGCTACCCATTGCACATGACTACTGGTTGGGTTGGGGTTGTGATTAACTTCCAATCTGTTGTCACATTTCCAATTGCACATGATTATCATTAATAACACTTTCATTATACACATTATGGCAATTCACAACATAAATGAAAAAAAGCTCTAAAAATTATACCCTGACTTGAAGAGGGTCTTTGTCGTGGGCATCTTCTCTTATTGTGACCTGATTCTTTATATAACCCACATGTCATAGAAACACCTTTTTTCAAAATTTTCCTAAATTTTTTCCTAGGCTTATCTTTATCCCTTCTTCTGTTTATCTTCTTTCTGTCAGGTTTAGCTTGTCTAGGTAGGGGGTAAAATCACAGGATTGGTTGTCTCAGGCCAAAGCTTCATGCCTCTAACAGGTTGAATGCTATACTTGTAAGCTTTCAAATATTGATCCTTCCTATACCAAATTGCTATAAAATCTTCAGGAGTCATTTTCCTATGAAAAATAGATTCCTTTGAGTTCCTATGACCTGCAAGAGCAACTCATCTTCCTCAAACACACAATATGCTTGTACTCTCCCTCAACTATCTCAAAACCAGTATCGATAATGCATTGACAACATTTTATTCATCTCCAATTTCTCCATAGCTTTGGGGGATATGTCACATATCCATGTACTAGCAAAATCTCTCATCACCCTTATCCTCTCCATTACTTGTGTTCTTATTTCTTCCATCATTATGATGATTGACTTTATCCTAGCACTCAGAATCCAACCATTGAAAGTCTCTCACATGTTATTCTCAACAGTATCACACTCAGAGGTGTAATTAAAGAAAGCCCTACACCAAGTATTATGATTATAGTACAACAAATCATCTATAATTTCGTTCCTAAGAGCACCCATCTCTTTCAATTTATCCTTCAACATCATCTCCAAGGGTGCTTTTGCCACCTCCCAAAATTTTCTTCACCCTTCCATTTCTCATTCCAATTAGTCCATATGTGTCTGGCACACATTATGTGCTCCAACTCTCACAGCTCTTGTAGCTTTATCAAGTCCCTAATACAAAGTTGGTAAAGAAATTGATGAAAAAATCTGCATATGATTGCAAAAATTAAATATCACTACTAAACTATGGAAAATATGTATTATATTCAAACAAGCAAAAAAATTTAAGGAAAGATCTTACCTTTTGCATGTCTGTCATGACAGTCCAACCTGAGCCAGTGGTATGCCAAGGTCCTGCTTCAGAGTTGAGATGAATCAAAGCCAATTTTTTGTGTTCTCCACCTCCACTACAACCCATGCTATTGGAAATATCTGATTGTTTCCATCCTTTGTCACTACAGTAAGTAACTGACCTCCACATAGCCCTTTAAGAAAACAGCCATGCAAGTTAAATATTGGCCTACATCCTTCAATGAAACCTTGTGCTCAAGCATGCAAACACATATAGAACCTTTTGAATTGTTGAACCCCCTATCAAGCCTTTTGCACTTTGCAAAGCAAGCTGATCCAAGATTAGAAGTCCTAATTTCATCTGCATAATCATGCAGTCTAGCAAATACAACTTTGTAGTCCCCCATTATAGCCCCTAGTGCTTTTATCTTAGATCTTCTTGCAATTTTTTTTACCAATGTAAACATTCAGGTGCTCCTTACACAAAGCTTGTATTTCCCTAATTTTTATATTCAGATGCTCCTTAACACAAAGGCTTTATTTCCCTAATTTTTATACTAGGTTGAGATACAATTATTCCTCTAAAAAATGCCTACCTACTAAGGCAAGAGGTGGCATGAACTTATTTTCCCTATTGGTTCTATAAACATGTATGTTTGGGTTATAGGTTTTTTTATCAGAAGCACAATATTTGTGCTACTTTCTTTGCTACCAAACAACAACGCATGGACAGCCCTTTCCTAAAACTTAGCTCTAACCCTCTTTGGCTCAAATTTGGGGCTTATCATTTGGTCTTATAGTTAGATCTACCCCTTACCACACCATACTTAGCTAAGGCTTTCCTAATTAAATTGATCCACGGACTCAAAAATCATACGAAGCTCCCAATATGGCACAACAGATGTTGGATCATAGTGGGTTTTCCTTTCTCTCCTATTGATTGATGAAATATCATCTCCACTACCATGTTCATCATCACTGACTTCTCTAAGGATCAGAAGAATCAATGTAAGGCTTTCCTCCACCAGTTACACCTTTGAACTTATTATTCAAACTATCCTCTCCAGTAAAACCAAAATCAGGTCCTGCTTCACCTAATGGAACATCTTGAACCTCCTCCTCTAGCCTTGCCCTAGCTCTTCTAGTATAATTCTTAACTCTCTTTCTAGCTTCCTTTAATTCTTCATCCACATCACTTACATCACCTTCAAAATCTCCATCAACCCCATCTTCTTCAACTTCAGCTTCATAATCACTATATATATCAGAGCTTCTTTCTTCTTGACTTTTAGTGGAGGAGCTGCCACTCTCAATATCCCCCTCACCCCCTTCATCTACACTAGGTTTAAATCTAGAACCAACACTAGGAAATTTCACATGACCCCTTTCACAATCTGGCCCTTTAGTGTTACCCACTTGCACATTAGTCCTTTCACAGTCTGCTCCTTCACTGTTACCCATTTGCACATTAGCCCCTTCCCCACCAATATTTTTCCTTTTGTCATTTGCCCCTTCCCCTAATAGATTTTCATTTTCCATATTTGCCCGTTCCCCTAATCGATTTTCATCCCAGGCCACATTCATTAATAGTGCATCATTAACTTGAACTGTGACATCCTATTGAGTCGAGTCATTTCATAGAGGTGAGTTGAGTCGGGCTGAACCAAACCCGGTTGGGGTAGAATGGGATTAGAAGTGGATTAGAAGTGTATTTATATTTGCATGAAGTAAAAACGATCAAAGTTTTAGGACTGCTTGCAAATCAAAATATAAAGCTTGGGTATTAATTGTAAACCGTTGACAATTGAGGTACCATTTGGGTAATTTCACATAAAAATGCATTGAATAATTTTGATGGCCTAACCGTGATTACCATTTCAACTTTACCAATTTTTCATCTTTAATCCTTCCATCTCCTCATCTCCTTCCTTTCCCTGTCCTTCCCTCCATTCAATTTTCATGGTAAGTTAAGCAAATTAAGGCATACCTTATTTTCTCTCAAGTAAATAGAAAATTTCTTGAAAGACTTCTATGTTATTCAACCTCTAATTGAGTTATATTAATAGATAATTCATAAGGAATTCTTATTTCTAGGTGAAGTGAAGTTCAAAGGTATAGAAAAAGGAAGCTAAGAAGAGCTCAAAGCTTTTGGAGTGAAGTCTGATAAATCTCTTGTCATTTACCAAATTTTCCTTTGCATGAAACTGTGTGGTGTGTTGCTAATGAGACGAATAATGTATGCTTAATGTTGAGTGAGAGGACTGGAAATGTGAGAAAGCATGGGATGGACTGAATAAATGAAGTAATAGTGAGTTATGCTGAAACAGTTTTGCTGAAAAATTTAACCCAGTAAACTCCCCTTGATTTTGAACCCTATTAACGATGGAAATTAGGTAGTGGCATAAACATTATTTGGTTCCTCTATGTGTTAGGTTAGCTTTCCATGGATTTTTGAATCACCCAAATCGGAATTATAGATTGAGAGATATGACCAAAAGAGTACAGACTGCGCAGGCTGGAAAACACAAAGCGAGGTCGCGAATTTCATTGCGCGCTAGCGAATTGTGCCTGTAAACTCTCTGACTCTCATTTTGCACTTCTCGCGCTCGTGAAATTCATTGCGCTCTTGCGAATTTGGCCTGTAAACTCTCTGATCCTCTTGTGTGTTTCTCGCGCTCGCGACTTTGCATGGCGCGCTTGCGAATTGTGTTCTGATGCTCTTTTGGACTTCATTTTCTATGCAATTGTATTCCTTTGTATTCCTTTGCTCAACTTGTTATGCCTCTCATCATTTTAAATATACAAAGAAGACACAATGAAGAAAAAGTATCAAAACATACTGCAAGCCATGCATGTCAAAACAAACTGTAATAGTGAAGTCCAATATCAGCCTGTAATTATTGTATATTAATCTTTAACAATTTGTAATAAATTCTGGTATTTAATAGCTTAATCGAGAGATTTATTGGGATGGTTAAATATGGGATGTTATGTGCTTAAATTTTAGGAAATATGTAGGCTAGTCTCTTGTATAAAAATGTATATGATACAGAAGCATGAAGAGATACAGATTTTTCAAAATTCTTTTGTTTGATTTATGGATTCAGAGCCTACGAAATACTCTCTTGGTGTTTTCTCGTCTGAGATAGTTCTCATCGTGTGTGTTTTTTTTTTTTCCCCTTTTTATCAATATCATCTTGGTTTTTCTAATCATGGAAAAAATTGACGTTGTTGCTTTCATCAATCTCACAGCAAAGAAATTACTTTGCTGGGAATTCCAAATCAAGAAATTTAATGTCAGGGAAAAGACTTATGGGGAACTTGTTGATGGTGTCGAGTAAGCCGACGGATTCAACTAAAATAGCTGAATGGGAAACAAAAGATGCTCGTGTGAAAAGCTGGTTGTTGCAAACAATGGATCCTTCCATTGCTGCCAACCTCAGACCATTCAAAACAGTGAAAGCGATGTGGGAGTATCTTAAAAAAGTGTATGCTCAAGATAATTCAGCTAGGCGGTTTCAACTGGAGCAAGATGTGTCCACTTACACGCAGGAAAATTTGTCAATAAATTTGTCAATCCAGGAATATTATTCGGGTTTTGTTGCTTTGTGGACTGAATATACTGAGATTTTATATGCTTCTATTCCTGAAGCATCTTTGGAGACAGTCATAAACCTTCATCAAACTAGTTAAAGAGATCGTTTTTTGATGAATCTCAGATCTGAATTTGAGATTGTCAGATCCAATTTGTTGGCTAGGACTAACATTCCATCTTTGGATGATTGTTTGAGTGAATTGCTTAGGGAGGAACAACGTCAAAAGACGCAGCATGCCTTAGAACAGCAAGGCAGCTCATCCAATGTTCTCAATGTTGCGTATGCAGCCGTATGCAGCACAAACCAAAACTCGGAACCTGGCTGGAGTCCAATGTTACAGCTGCAAAGGATTTGGTCATATTGCAAGTCAATGTTCCAAAAATTTTGCAACTATTGCAAAACTAAGGGACATATTATTTCAGAGTGTAGAAAGCCGTCCCAGACTCGTACCATCTCAGGCTTTGCATGCTTTCAACAACACAATCATTTGGCGGCAATCAACATCGAATAATGCTTCTCACAAGCCTTGTTCCTGTAACTTACTCAAGAGGCAGTTCAACAAATAGTCATTTCAGCTCTTTTCTGCACTTGGAAATTACGGGTAACAAATCCCTTCTAAAAAAAAAAATTTTTCCCCTTGGGCCCCGCTTCGTGATCAGCTTGGCATCAAATCACATGACTCCATCACTTGAACAATCTGTGTAACAATTAAAAAAATATGATGGGCACTTGAAAAATCGAGAACTGCTAGTAGGGAATGCATGTTCCCATTAATGGCTACTGGTGATATTTCTTCCTCTTCCTTTTTCTGAAGAATGTTTTTATTGCTCCTAAAATCACTACAATTTTATTAATCTGTTGGACAAAATAGTGGGAAGAAAATAATTGTGAAGTCATTTTTTTTTTCCCTCTGGTTGTGTTGTGCGGAGGTTATGAACAGGGAAAACGGTGGCAAAGGGACCTAAATGGGGCAGATTGTTTCCTCTTAATATCCATGAACCCGACCAAGCTTCAAAGTGTGTCTTCTTTTCTAAACTACTTCAGTTCAAAGATGAAATATCAGCTTATGGCATACGAATGGGTCATCCCTAATGATAAGAACTATTTATCTTTTGTTTAAGTCTGGTGTATTTGGGAACTAAAACCTTGTCTAAAAATATTGATTTAATTGTTCTAGTTGCCAAAATGGGTAAAAGCAAACCTTTACCTTTTCCCATCTCCATGCGCCTACTCATAAAAAGAATCTTTTGATTTAATCCAATAAGTGATGTTTGGGAATTTCCACCTGTTATTTCTCATAATCATTAAAACAAATATTTTGTAACGTTCATTGATGATTACAGTCGCTTCAACTGGATCTATTTTTTGCGACAAAAATCAGAGGTCCTTTGATGTTTTCCAAAAATTTTTTAGCCCTTAATCGAAAATCAGTATTCTAAGACTATCAAAATCTTTGGCGTTCTGATTCGGGTGGGGAATACATGTCACAAAAAATTTCCAAGTTTTTCTTCAATCAAAAGGGATTCTATCTCAAACGAAGTTGTCCATATACCTCGCTCAGCAAAATGGTGGCTGAGCAAAAAAAATCAAAAAATCGCCATTTACTTGATGTGGTTCGAACTTTGCTCATTGAATCATTTGTTCCACCAAAATTTTGGGTTGAAGCCTTATCCACTGCCGTACATCTCATAAATCGACTTCCCTCGCAGACTCTCAATAATCAAACACCATATTTTTTGCTTCATAAAACCATAACAAATTATAAACATTTACATCCTTTTGGATGTGTATGTTTTGTCCTTCTACCACCTCACGAACGAACCAAGCTTTCCCCACAATCAATAAAATGTGTCTTTCTTGGCTACGCACCAAATCAAAAGGGTTTTCAGTGTTTTGATCCAACCACCCAACGTCCAACCACCCAACGGATTCGTATTTCTCGTAATGTCATTTTTTTAGATACCAAAAAAATTTTTACTCTCCTTTGAAAGGGCTCATTCCAATACCTCTTCACTTATAACACTGCTTCATCTTGAAGACAACTTCAATGACTCACCTTCCAACTCTTCTCTTCCAATAACCCGATTTCATCCTGGGATTGTGTATACTAGAAGACCTGTTCATAGACAAATTCCACAACAATCTGATACCCCATCAACAGTAATGGCACTTGAAGCTTCGCCTGGGTCCCCTCTGCCACCTGAGCCCGACATTGCACCTCCACCACTTAGAAGATCTGCTCGAGCCATCAGAGCCCCAGACATGTACGGTTTCTCTCCAGAAAGAAAAAATAAATCTCATACATCCATGGTTGCTACTTTGTCTTCTATTGCCATACCAAAGTCATATTCAGAAGCAATTAAATCTGATTGTTGGAAGAAAGCTATTCAAGATGAACTGGATGCTCTGGCAGAAGATGAATTGGATGCTCTGGCAGAGAATCAGACTTGGCAACTTAAACCGTGTCCACCAGAAATCACTCCCATTGGTTCCAAATGGGTTTTTACTGTCAAATTGAAAGCAGATGGTTCTTTTGAACGTTGTAAAGCTCATCTGGTAGCGCTAGGAAATCGCCAGGAATATGGGATTGACTATGACGAAACATTTGCTCCGGTCGCGAAAATGACTACAGTTCGTACAATTACAGTTCGTTACAATTTTTGGGCTATTGCAACTTCCTCAAGACATGGCTTTATACATCAAAATAGAATGCCTTTCTTCACGGGGATCTTAAAGAAAATGTTTTTATGCGTCCGCCACAGGGATTGCAAACTGGTCCAAATGAGGTATGTCAACTGCAACGTTCTCTGTATGGGTTGAAACAAGCCCCTCGTGCCTGGTTTGCAAAATTTCTTCAAACTTTGCTTGATCTCGCCTTCCAACAGAGTCAATATGATCCTTCTTTATTTTTCCAAAAGACAACTCAAGGCATAGTTATGTTACTTGTATATGTGGATGATGTTTTAATCACTGGTAGTGATACTGTTTGCATTCAACAATTGAAATCATCTTTAACTGCTTCATTTCACATGAAAGATCTAGGGTCAAACTGCTTCATTTTTGCTTCATTTCACATGAAAGATCTAGGGTCTCTTACTTATTTCCTAGGATTAGAAGTTCACAGAAGCACCAAGGGAATCTTTGTAAATCAACACAAGTACATTCACGAACTAATTCACTTGGCTGGGTTAACAAACACAAAACCAGTGGATACTCCTATGGAAGTTAATGTCAAATTTCGTAAAGAGGAGGGTGAACTTCTACAGGATCCTACATTATATCGGCGCCTTGTTGGAAGTCTTATCTACTTGACAATAACAAGATCGGATATCTCTTTTGCTGTTAATTTGATGAGTCAATTCATGGCATCTCCACGCCACTTACATATGGTTGCTGTGAAATGCTGTGAAACGCATAATTCGGTACTTTGCATGGAACTCCAGCATCGTGGTCTTTTTTTTTCCCAGCTAAACTCTTCCCTTACTCTTGCTGCTTATAGTGACTCTGATTGGGCCGGGTTGCCCCCGGATACTCGTCGGTCTAATCAATCGGGGTTGGTGTGTATATTTAGGTGAAGCTCTAAATTCTTGGAAATGCAAGAAACAAGAACAGAGTCTCCATAGTCTTCCACTGAAAGCGGAATAATAAGGCCTAATGTCTGCAACATGCTGCAGAAATAATATGGTTTGCGTGGTTGTTATCTGAAATTGGGTTTTATAACTCAAGCTGGGTCAAATCTCCTCTTCATGCGGAAATAATACTAAGTGCCATCCATGATTGTCGCTAATACCAATCTACCATGAGCGCACCAAACACATTGAAAATAGACTGTCATTCAATCCGGAGAATGTTTTGATAATAATGTAATCAAGCCTCCCATATAATTTCTACACACAAGCAGATCGCCCGATATCCTGACCAAGCCCCTCAACTGCTGCTCCGACATCAATTTTTTTTCGTAAACCAAATTGGATCGCTTGATTCACCAGTGAGGGGGGGTGTCAATAACAGCTGTATAGTGAGTCAATATCAGCTGTAATTATTGTATATATCTTTACTAATTTGCTATAATTCTGGTATTTAATAGCTATAATCTGGGGATTTATTGGGGATGTAAATATGGGATGTGATGTGCTTAAATTTAGGAATATTGTAGGCTATCTCTTGTATAAATGTATATGATACAGAAGCATGAAGGGATACAGAATTTTCTCCAAATTCTTTTGCCTTGTTACTCAGTACATAGAAATCTAGCAAAAGTCTCCTGAAGAGAGGTAACATCACTGCCTGAAAGAACCTGTGATTTGGCAATTTCAAAAACCGGAGCAAGACCTGCAAGAAAAGACCATACAATATTAATGCTCCATTGAGGTTGGTAGAAAAAACCACGTAGATAAGGCTATGTCACCGACATAGGATTAGCAGATTCTGCCTTCTTAATCGATTCAATTTCACTTATCACAAACCCTAAGCAATTGAGAATTCTCTGAACTTTCAACCAAAAAGATGTCTCAACTCTCTGAAATTTCAACCAGTTTCATACAATATTCATCCTATTTCATACAGTTCTTCTTATCACTTTGGTTTCACTATAACCTTTTGGAGTTATACAGTTACATTGATTACAAATTGCATATTCATACAGTATAATGAGCAGCAAGTACGTCAATGGAAGTATCATGATATGTGTGCTTACATGCTTAGTTATCCATATGTGTTTACGTGTTTATTGCTACATATGTATGTGCTTACTTGTTTCTTAATAAGTTGAGATATCCACTAAGCTTTATTTGCTCAGCGAGTTATTTATTTAACTCGTAGGTTTCGAGACTGGACAGTAGAGAGTCAGCTTACAACTGCTGGAGTTCATCTTTGGAAGACCCAGTCTTCAGGGTAGCTACTCATTTTGATATTTTGATTCTGTATATCCTTAAAAAGAAGTTTATTATAAAGGAAGAGAGAGAAACGAAAGTAAAAAGAAAAAGCCCACCCCGTACCCTCGCACGCCAAAATAAAAAATAAGAATTTAACGAATAATAGAAATAAGACATAAGAATGAGAAAAAGACAAGTCTTCAGGGTAGCTACCATTTTGAATATTTTGAATTCTGTATATCCTTATCATGGCAATGTACACGGCACAGTTCAGGTTGGGCCATTTCAATTTTTGCAAACTAGTATACATGTCTTGTAAATATTAATTTACTTAATACTAGTAACAGATCAGCATGATATAATAGTCAGTATCCATTATGATATCAGCATGAACAGGGCCATAAAGTCATCCAGTTTGTAGGCATCTCATTATGATATCAGCATGACAGGCCATAAAGTCAACCAGTTTGTAGCATCTCGGTTCGGTTCATTCGGATTTACGGGTGGACCGAGAAGGGATGTTACATGAACAACATTTGGTAGGTCAACTACATGCTCGATAAATAACTCCACTATATCCCCATTTTCCACAAACTCCAAATGAAACATTACATCAGCATCAGTATTGAGTAAAGAGAAAACTTCAGTTTCTCTAGCAATGAGGCTTCTGCAGTACAATTGACTAATATGCTCATAACCCAAACCTTTGCCCTTCCTAAAAGGTCCACATGTGAAACTCTATCACTGTCCACATTTTCTTCCACTGTGACAATGTCACCAAGATATCTCATATAAGGCTCTATTTCAAAGTGTCCACCATGAAACCATCTAAGATGAATTATCTTCTCAACCATTCTGCAAATAGAGAATAAATATTCATTTAGCCCTAAACACTATATTCCCAGATTCATAAATCACGTATATATCATAATGAGGAAAACAAATACAATCTCAAAATAACCCTTCTTTCATTATTCTAATAACGAAAAAAC
Source organism: Jatropha curcas (assembly GCF_014843425.1). The sequence continues at coordinate 688,899 of NW_023591379.1, read as the reverse complement.
CTTCATGCAACTAAATCAATATTTTTTTCTAAACAAGACAAAAATCCAAAAATAGATTAAAAGGACGATTGCCACTTCATTTTTGCAAAAACAGATGAAAAATAAAGCAAATAGCACAACTCAGATGAGTTTTTCACAAAAGAAATCGACTACTTACATGTTAATAGAAATGGCTTCTCCTTCGCTTCAAGCTTTAGCAAATCTCTTTCCAGTGTTGCAACTGCTCATTACTAGATTCGCACTCTCACACTCAAAAACCCTAATCTTCTCTCTTATCTCAACGACAAAATGTGTCTGCTTTTGTTTATGTGAGACAATTTTTCTTCAAGCTTGTGTTTTTATCTTTCCTCGCTCAGACATGGGTTTACCTCCCCAACAGTTGTTTCTTCATCAAACGGAAGAAAAAAAATTATTCAAATTATCTGATGTGGCTAGTTAGGTGGGCCTCATTCTTCGTTAACTAATCCAACTCAACGGAAGTGAATTCATGTGCTTCTACCAGCGTAGAAAGGTGCAATATTGATACGGGAAAAAAAAAAAAAAGTTTTGAGGTGCATAACTGGTTACCTGCAAACATGGGGTGCCGTTGGGTTAATTTTTTAAAGTTCAGGTGCAAATTTATGTTTTGTGCAAGGTTAGATTTAAGCTTTTGATAACAAAAATTAAATTGCATACTATCAGTATCCAAGTCATTGAGTAAATAAAATTAATTTTTTTTAAGTAATGAGTGCCACAGTTTTATTTTGCAATCAAATATTAATATTTTATTTAAATATTTAATCAAAAAAAATTAATACTTAACTAACGAATTTTAATTTGGTAGTGGTGAAATTATTTTTAAAATTATTAATTTTTAAATACTAAAATAATATAAGTTTTTTAAAAAACATCACTATCGTACGGATGCTAAATGGCCATTCACACAAATATTCAATTATCCATATCGGGGACTATCTTATCAAAATAACTTGTCTTTTTTATTGCTAAGATGAGTCACCATCAATAAATGAATTATGATATATAGCGTGGGATTAAAAAATTGAAATCATTTTTATATATGGTTATACGCGTAGCGTAATATAATGAAAAATGTATTGTAATGAAATGTAATTAATATTTTATTATTATATTTAAAAAAATATATAGAACGCGAGCATAAATATATAAAAAATAACTGTAATTATATCAATACCACAACTAAAGGAGCAATTTTGATTCAGAAAAAAATAAAGAATTCAAAATATTGACCTGTAGATTAAAAAGTATTTGTTGTTATTTAAATCAAAAGTTGTTTTCCTATCCCTAGACTGAGACAATGGTCTTGCATAGGGAGACAAATGGTCCCAAACCGCCCACAGGCCACGGCAATAGCATTAGGTGCGCCACAATTTCCCTCCCTACAGATTGTTAAGTATTAAGACATCTTGACTTGCTAAGCTCAGCTTTTGCGATCAATATATAGTTTAGGTTCTTCTACCACCCACTAAAACTTTGACTATCTTTATCTACCGGTAGCAACATAGGCCGGGAGCATGGGAAAGAATTTTTAGATTCGATCCTCACTAAACGCATTTATAGTGAGGGGCAAGAAGCTATAACTGTGACTAAATCTCGAGCTAAATTAGATTGTCTCTGATAATGGATCCGGATACCGGTGGTATATAAAAAAAAAAAAAAAAAAAAAAAAATTGCGATCAATATATAGTTTAGGCTTCTATCTAGCCTACCCACTAAAACTTTACTATCTTTATTCTACCGGTTAGCACATAGGCCGGGAGCAATGGGATATAAAAGACAATCTTAGCCTCGATCCCATCACTAACATTATGATGGGTGCAACAAATGCCTAAACTCAGAGTAGCTGTGCGCCATCATACTTTGTCATATATACTCGTTTCTCCGGGATTTAAATCCCACTCAATAATAGAGAAAAAAAAAAAAACAAAAATGCAACAACTTTGATTCATCCTTCTCTACCAAAGAAGATAAAATTAATAGCTACAACTAAAGCTTCGATCCCCCATGAAAAGCGAGCTGCTGTAAACTGTTAACCATCTCTCGTCATGCTGAGGGATTAACACCATCATACAACACAAAAAATACAATAATAAAGCCAATGCGTCACATATTATTCTCTCCATACGACAGCTGCGCAATAAAGCGTCACTATTCGCGATAGGGAAAATATTAATTCAACTCCACACGCGTGTGAGATCTTTGATGTCAGTACTCTAGACTAATTAACTGGAAACTTTTGTTTCTGTTAATCATTTTAGGCCTTAGGCTACCTGTGCACCATATCACTTGCTATGTCATCCTTCCGTTCATTATTATAAGCGTTGTTCTTCGCTGGATTAGCATAGAAAAGCGTCTGATATAATCAAGCATGGCATTTTTTGATTCTCATATTTGTCATTCTTACACTATTGGCTGCCTAATGTATTCTTTTCAGTCTGTATTTTCACTATTTCTCATTTTCTCTTCTCAATACTTTTGCAATGCGACCGGCTTTTCTAGTCCTCAAAATGGGCAGTTGTGAATTTGCGCATTTCAAGACTTAGCACGGTTGGTCTCGCGCTCGTGAATGCAAATCTTTTATCCGCAAAACATAATTTAGAGTGAGTTGATATAAAGCACAAATTACAATTGTGATATACGATCACTCTCGTAGGTTAACTCTAGACTCTCGGTGTTATTTTTATAGATTGGGCAGGTATGAGAGACAATTCGAGAAAGAGAGCTGCTCTAGAACTTTTTTCTGAGATGTAGTTTCTATTGCGAGTGTTTCTGGACTAACAACTCAGTTTGTTCTAACTTGTCGTCCGAATCAACTTAAAAGAAAAAAAATGTCGAGTTGACTTAGATTTGTTGCCATTGAGGGAAGGCTAAATGATAACGTCTCCCTGCTATTCACCTACATGCAAACATATAGAGTGATATATCTAATAAACTCATATCTTAGTGAAATATGAAAGATAAAATTTAAATTATAAGCTAATAAGTACTCACATGAGTGCTTAGCCTCATCATCGTGCTACTGCTTTTATAAAAACTGAGTTCTGTGTACTAGAGTGTTATATACAAGCAAGCTCCTATACTCAATTAAAGTCAGTGCTAATGGCTTTAGCTGAAAGAGGTGAACACAGGGATTGAAGTATACACGATTTTTGTAATGCAGAGCGTGACTCTGGTTAAAATTACAGTAATATATTGATATAGAATCCAAGATTGAAAGATTTAGAGTACTTGCAATGATGAAATAGTTATGATTATAAAACATATTTAGATAACGTTACTAGGTGACATTGGTTGCTCGTTCGCGCGTATAGGCTTACTAATAAACTACGTGCCTGCGTCCATTCTAATTATGCGTATTTTTATTCGATGAATATCAATTTTTTAATCCCTAAAAATTACACACAATATACTCACAGATCTCTCTATATGTTACCTTTCTTTAGTTTCATCAATCTACATATACCGACTTCTTAGAGCGCTAGCCACCTAAAGCTATTACTCTGTCTATACATTATGTATGAGCATATTATTATAAATATTACTCAAAAACAAATTGAACACAGTGAGACGCCACTATTTAATTAGCTAGATGATGAATATTACCTTACGTGTCCTCAACCACAACGTAGTCCACATTTAGACTCCTGATGCGGCATCTAACCTGGAAATTGATTTCTAGTGCCTTCCCAAAAAAAAAAAAAAAAAAAGAAATAGCAGCTAGGTTTATGTTTTATAATGCTGCAAAAAAGGGAAATTGAAAGGGAAACCACTTTGCACTAAGATTGATCTCCAAGCTATTTGCATGCCATAGACAATCATATAAAGTTGGCAACTGATTAATTGCTTGTTAGACTAATAGAATACAAATAATAACAAGCGACCATTGACTGGAATTTTGTTAAATTGTTAATCATTTAGGCCTTAGCAGCCATCCATTGCTAATTTCATCTCCGTTCATTAAATAGTGTCTTCTTGTTCAATTAGTCTTAAGATGATCAAAGCATTTTGATTCTCTATTTGTCATTTTTACATTTGGCTCCTTTTCTTCTTCAAGTTGTATTTACATTTTCTCATTTCTTTACAATCTTTTGCAATGACCGCTTTTTCTAGTCCTCAAATGGGCAGTTTATGCGCACCAAGATTAAGATGATGGCGCGAAATCAATCTATCCTGCCAAATTTTCTGATGAGGAAAACAAAAATGATTAAGAACTCGAACTCGAGACGGGTATTATTGTTCATTTGGAGCCAACAAAAGATGCAATCTTTTTCTGAAGTTCTGGTTTGTCTGCTCCCACAAGTTTGTCTACTTGTCGTCCATCCTTAAGGAAAAAAAATGTCGGAGTTGACTTAATTTCCCATGAAGAGCTAAACTCCTGCATCACCCAAGAAATAAAGATCATTAACTAAACCATAATCTTGAAATTAAGAAAGATAAAATTGAAATTTTTAGTAATAGTACTCACTGCAAGCTCATCAATGTCTACGCTTAAAAAGACTAGGGAAGTATATTTATCAGCAAGCTCACAATAAGCAGGTGCTATGGATTTACTTGGTGAACACCAGGATGAACAAAAATTTACAACTACCTGTTAAAAATACATTTATATGAGAATTGACAAGGAAATTTGTACTTGCAGAGAAAAGTTGATTATAAACATATTAGAACTTACGATCTTGTTGTCTTTGTTGGCTTCCGATAACTTTTCCTCCCATTTCTGAATGGAATTTATTCGGTGAACATTTTTACACCTACAATCTCCATGTCCAGTATCTTTACTTTTCTTAGTATCATCATTACCATTGTTCTTAGACTTGCCACATATGCTAACCTGCAAGAAATATGTTTGATTTGTCAATTAATATTACAAAACATGACAAGAAATGCACTATTAATTGGTAAGAGATTCACCTGGCTCCAACACTGTCCCATTGCCTATGCACACCCTGGAAATTGATTTCTAGTGCCTTCCTATAAAAGAAGGAAAAAAGATTGAAGAACTAAAAGAAGAAGATTAAAAATGTTACCTTAGGAATCAAGAAAGAAATGACAGGTTGAAAGATTCAAGATTTCTGAGCAAGAAACCAAGAAATAGAAGGTTTGCAAGAACTGAATGAAAGGAGCACCTGAATACCTTCTAACAATTCACCAAAGAAATAGGAATATATAGAATTGACTTTATTAGGAGAGGAAATTAGTAGCTTTCTTTTCAACTTTCCGTTTTCAGGTTTATGGATAGAAACAATATTCTAAAAACTAACCAATGCCGAGTACAAGAATACCCTTTTAACCAACTTGGTTGTCTTTCTATTTCTTTTGCTTTTTTCGGTAATTTGCATATTCTTAGCTAAACTAATTAACCTGTAAGTTTGACTTGACAAGTTTTCCCCCAAGAAAGGCATTATTCTCAACCATTCATGTCAAGCTTTTCTTTAATTCTCGTCTTGTCTGTTTCAATTCCCTAGTTGTTGTGTGGATGATGGCAATCCTTTTAGTTTATCCATTAACTTTCAGGTTTAAAATCTTCAAATTCCCAACAATTGCTTGGACCTTCGTAATTAGTTTGAATATATAGAAAAAAAAATCGGCCACAGCAATAATGCTTTTTGATGAACAAAACAGTCTCATAAACGACATATCGTGTGAATGTGCGAAGTGTCCTGCCGTTTGTCAAGATCATAAGATCCGTGATCCACAATGATGATCAAACAATGGGGCTGTAAAGCATGCTTGACTGGATCCAAAAACATAAAAACCGCAACTCCAATTTCATCCAAACAAATCCCAAATGAAAGAGGGCTAGGCGACTGACAAAATCAACAGCCCACAAAATCGACAATAGCTCATTCGTGTCGTCCGGTTCAGACAGCTGTCGTTGGCTAGCCAAAATTGACACTATTTTTATTAGCTAATCAAATATTTGTTGTTTAAACTAATAGCTATTAAAGCAGCTACAAACTATTGAACTAGCTAATATTGCCAAATAGACCCTAAAAATTATAGCGGATAAAATAGACTACAATATAGGCTTCTCCTCAAAGGCAACAACAATAAATTTGAAGATTGCTAAGCAACTCTAGACATCAAAAATTCTCATTAAGAAAAGAAAACAAAAAATGATGTTTTTATTCTAAAACCAAAAACTACTGAAGATAACATAACAAATTTCCTGTTGCTACTGATACTTATCCAACCTAAAGATATCCCACCAGGATTTTGTTGAAAGTAATAATCTTGTTAAGCGCTCTTTCTTTATCAATGGAACTTGAGCAGCGAATTCCATTTACAGATAGCTTGGAGCTAGAGAACTACAGTTAGTGCCACAATCTGTGATATGAATTGCATCTACAAACTGTGAATTACACCATTCCATGAAAACCAGCTGAATCCAGAAGTACTGCCTTGATTTGCTCTGGTAAAACATCCTGACCTTCCCTGCATTGCTGATAAAGAAGAAAAGACAAGATCAATATGTCGACGACCATATCTATTTACCCTTAATAAAGAAGAACCAGAAAAGGCAGAATTTGGCTTCCTCAGGCTATTAACGAAGAGAAAAACACTACTTATCACTATTTCCGAGTGTGAGGCAACAATGGTTGTCGAGATTGGAACAGAAACATATTGCTATATACCGAGATGGCATGTCGGAGTTCATGTTTTAAATGCTTTGAAGCAAACAAGAAGATAGAGTAAGAAGCACACCTCAGCTCGAAACACATCTAGTGCAAACCCATTGAAACAGCTGATGACAGCTTGCTGAATATCCAAGCCAAGGTTGTCCAGAGCCCTCATTGTGGAAAGTAATAAACCTGGTCTTCGGGCACAAAACATGTGAATGTTGACTGCTCTTCCTTCCCTTACCCTAACTTCCACCTGCAAAGTTCCCAGAATGCTTTGAGTTGAAAGTTCCTCATTTATCACAAGCAGGGAACTTTTGAAGAGTAATGCTTTCTCTAATGGACATGTAAGAATCTTCTGCCTCATTAGACCATGTGGTTTATAATATTAAAAGAGATCTAAGTATTCAAGATTGCGATTGGATGACTAAACTGTATTTGATCACTAGAAAGAAGCATATGTCAAGCATAAAAAGGTTAAGCACGTGGTTCATCGTTTGCCTAAGCGCACAAACAAGAGCACATCTATTCTAGAGATTAAACAAGTCATTTGGTTTCTAAAAATGATTCTAAACACAAACTGACAAGAGGCTTGTCTTCTTACAGCCAAAATATGGAAGAAACTGTACAAATTCAATTAAAAAGTGCTCTCCAATCTAATCTTTTTGCCATGTTGACAAGACTAATAATATGCAGCACATGAATCACAAGCAAAAAACTTATGGAGTGATCTGAAATTTTGACAGTTATCCCTGTTAAGTGGAAGTCATTATAGAAACCCTAAAATAAAAGCATCAAGCAACAATCAGAAACTTAAACCAACATAATTATTTTCCAGTAAAATCGAGCACTAAGCTGAAATGAACCTCTTTGTAGTAACAAGAAGACAGGATTTTACCCTTGCAGATTGGTTTTTTGGGCTTGGCAATGAGCTGGGGCATAGTTCTTCCTTCACTCGGCAGGGAAGGGTGGCAGGTGTAGGAGTCAAAGGGTGGAAACTTGTAGACTGGGGTAGCAAAGGGCCAGAAGGGGCCGACTCCAATTCATTATGAAGATCATTAATCCGTTGCAGAAGCTCCTTTAAATAATCAATGGCATCCCCAAGTATTGAAGCCCTATCCATCTGTAAGCATAAAAAATTTAATCAATGGATATTATTTTTCAGTTCAAGAATCAGGATAATAAGGCCCAGAAGCACCTAATAACACTGCACAAAGTAACTCTAAACACAGTCTAAATCTAAAGAGGTTAAATTAAATGCCTTGAAATTAAACTAACTAGATAGAAATTCTTAAACTTGTAGGCTCTCTATGGATAATTATCTAAATCTAAAATGTTAACTATCAAATTAGAACATTATTCAAGACTCTTAAAATTCTATTGTAGATATATACAAGTATACAAGCTACGGCATGGTAGGCAAGAACTTAAACCTAGTGACCAAGAGCCATGAATTCAAACACCAGGATTTATAGATGAAATAATGAAGGACATAAAGCATCACCAGAAAACCCAAACTCGAAAGAATCTAAGCGATAAAGCACCAAAAAGGAAAAAGAACTGATGTGCCACCATTTACCTTGCTAATCTTGGGGACAACAGATCTAAGCATGTAGAGCCTATCGTTGAGTCTCTTTCTTCTCCTTCTCTCAGCCATCAAATTCTTAGCTGGCATTCCCTTTTTCTTCCCCTTTTGATCACCACCACCTCCTCCACCAGTCACAGTGCTATTGGCATTTGAGTTGCTTCCACCATTATTCTTCACACTTTCTTCTACCTTACCATCTCCATTTTGCTCATCAGAATCATAATTCAAACCTGAAACATCAAAACTCACTTCCTCAATTTCACTTTCTTCACTCTTCTTTCTCTTCTTTTCCATTTCACCCCAATTCCCTCCACTTTCTCTTCCATACCTCAACCCTGACATTTCCAAATTCCCAATTTTATCCCCACTCTGTCTTAACATAGCCCTTTTTTGAAACAGAGTTGGTGGTGAACCCACTTGAGACAAAATCTCAAGTGGCCTCAAGACCTTAGCTCTGCTTGAAAACAGAGCATTTCCTGGAGAACCATCAAAACCCTCAAGCCCCACATTACCAAACCCGCCAGCTCCAGCATTATCAGGCACGGAGAGCAACTGAGAAGCATGAAACTCAGGCCCACAAAAATCCATCAAATTGGAACCTTGATTTTGCTGAAACTGGTTTAGAAACACACTTTCACAACCCAAATCGAGCCCATTGTCAAAAGGGTTAGTAACATTAAGAAGAGAAGAGAAGCAAGATTTAGAGGGCAAAAAAGGATGGTGTGATTGTGAAGGATCGAGAGAAAATGCTTGTGAAGGAGAACAAGAAGAGGAAGAGTCCATAGGCTGTAAAAGAAGGTTTTCTGGTGTTGGGTTAGAGCAAAAAGCAAGGTCTCTGATTTCATGGTGGTTTTGGAGAGGAGATGGGTTTATATCAGAATTGATATACCAATCAGTTTCAAGCATAGATTTAAAAGTAGAGAGAGAACCATGAATACCCAAATCTTCTTCTTCTTTACGCTCTACTTCATTATCCTTACTGTGGTTCCTAGTCCAAGAAGAAACAACATCTTCTTCGTCTTCCTCCACTGCTCCTCCTCTTTCTCCTCCCATCCAAACGACGCCGTTAGCTCCAAGAACCATGTCTCTGTGACTGGTTTGGTTGTGCTGTGGAGAGAAAAGAGAGAAAGAAAGCTTCGGTTATGGAGGGTAGTAAAGCTTTTAGAGCAGTGGCGTCATGTTATGATAGGAAATGAACAGAAAATGAAATTCGAAGTTTGAACTTTTATGTACTTTCTTTTATTATTACTTATTATTATTATTATTATTATAAATATATACAACTTTTTTTTACTAAAACGAATGGAGAGAACTGCCTCCGTAGCCTGTGTGGCTTATCTATGTGTCTGATGCTGCCTCCGATTATTTATTTTATTTATTTTCACGAATTTTTCTTTAATATTATATATCTTTCATTAATATAAACTAATTGAAATATAATTTTTAATGTAAAAATATGATATCAAAGTTATGTATTGGCTAACACATGTAGGCGATTATAATTAAAATTATTAAATCAACTTAATTCATTTTGGTCTTTTTTTAATAAATATTGTATGATTTTTGTTTTCATAAAAAAATTGAAATCTTTTTTTTCTTTTCAGATTGATTTTTTTGAAATCCAATAAATACGTCTAGAACAGTTTGAAAATAGATAAAAACAAATATAACTTCAGTTTCATTTTTTTATACTAATTGGTTTGATTTGATTTTCATTTTAAAAAATTTTGGTTTATTCAGTTTACTCTGATTTAGTTCTACATAAATGAAATTATTCTAATGCTCATTCTAATAATAATAATAATCTTAAATGTGTTTAGTTCAGATGATAGTTCATTTGTATCTGACAGCTATATTATATGTGTTTGGTTCAGTTTTATAATTTGATAGTTAATAGAAATTTCAATCACTTGTTAATTTTCATCGAGCTGCCAAATGATTTATATTTTATATTATATTTAAACTTTATTAACCTCATAAAAATAACTATTAATTTCATTAAATATTATTTAAAAACTTCAGAAATATTATTTATTATACAACTTATTTCAGAAATATATATAATTTGTGATATCTATATTTGGACTAGTTGATATTCGGATAAATTTCACCAACGGTGACGACTCTAAATTTTGAGCTCTTGGAGCGTTACTTTATTTGTATTTTCAATTTTTATTTATATTTAGAGTAATTGCTAAATTGTTTGCAGGAAGTCCATTACAAATACATTTATAAATAGGTTTCGTCAATCCAAAAGGAAGACTTGTCAATGAAACAATTCTAATGGTGAGATTTCATTTCATAGGAGGAAAAATCACAGTAGACTCGGTCTCTCTCTCTCTACATACATATATCAGATGGCAACTTCATAGGTTAGCTGTTCAAACTTGTAAACCCAATTTCAAATTGCTTCACAATTGGGGCATCATTAAGTATTTTGATAACGAAATGTACAAATACATGGAAAAATGTTTTTATACTAAAAATATTTTTAATTTAAATAATTTATCTGCAAAGAGGGCAGTGTATGCAACGATGTTACAGTGTAAGGATGCAAATTGAAATGCATGCATGTCAAATGGAAACAAATTGAGAGTTTGAAACATACACTTCTAGTTTAAGCCATCATCTTTTAATGAAGTCACATAAATGTTGTGTTCTTGTTATTTATATGCATATTTTTTATTTATTGCTACTCATCTTGAAAGCATTCTGACATTCAAATTCAATTATTCATGAGAGAATGTGGGTGAGACTGGAATATAGTCTTGTTAGGTTCAAAATGGGCCACACCTCCTTCAAAATATATAATATTTTTTAGATTGAGATATATTTTATTTTTTTTTTAAAATTTACTATGAGTTAATGTGAACATGCAAAAAGGTTTAAATTTTATTTTTTTTTTTTAATTTTCTTTTATTAAAAGAAGAAGGGATGCGAAGAAGAAAGTTCAAAAAATAATTTTAGAAAAGAAATCACCATAAGCCATTGATTATAAATTTATGATGAAAAGCAACTCACCAAAAAAATTAAAGATGTTGATCAAAACCCAATAATTTGTTTTCTTGTTTTCCAATCTAGACATTAAATAATTAATTAACGATATCATTTATATAGCTCATATAACACATGTATGCAAGTTACTTATATAGCTTATATGAGTAATTTGAATTCCCTTCAACCCATTTCCCAATTGTCGGTTGCAAGGAGCAAAATACAAATTAATGCAATAATAATAATAATAATAATAACCATAACCTATCGATTGTGGTTCAATTGGCAACGCAGACTGAATATGAGTGTGATTCTACTAAATCCATCTGTAAGAAGGAGCGAAAGTCTTAACTATGACTAAATCTCGAGTCGAATTAAACGGTCTCTCAAAAATATGATTTGAATACCGGTAATTTAAAAATAATAATAATAATAATGCAAAAGAGTAGTTTTGGAATAAATTATGCAAAGGAAAAGCCAAGTATCTCGTGATTTCCAATTTGCTTTCACCGCACTTAATACCCAATCAAATCAAATCCATAAAATGTCATTTCCCTCTACTTTTCAATTCCCTCTTCTTCAAAACTCTTCTGCTCTCCTCTTACACTTGTCCCTCTTCGCCTGCTTTCCCTTTTTAAACTGCTCTTTCTACACTGTACGCAACATCTATAATTCTTCAAGACCAATCTTTAAGGCTTTGTTTCCAACTTTTAATCTACTTTTAAAGTTTTAACTACTGTTAGGCTTCATAGCTTTTATATCAGTGTTTTTATTATTGAATTATTAAAATAATTAATTTTTCAAACATAGACTAAAGTTCTGTTTAGCAATAATTTTTGAAGTATCGTTTAACATTTTAATTAAGATCAAAATACTATTTTTATTATTTATATTGTTGTATTGTATTACATTTACAGGAGTGTTTAGAGTTTAATGGAGCATATTATGAAACATTATTCTTATTAACAATTAATAAATCACTAGTTGAATAGCTGAACTGATAACTACTAAAATAATTAATTTTACCTGATAAACATAAGTTTTTATATAAATATTTAAAGCTAAATACATAAATTCACCCTGCGCTTTGTTATTTTAACATTTGACACCCTTAACCTTTACTTTTACTTTTTATTTATAAAATTACATATATTAAACACTTTAATTTGTAGAATTTTATTGAACACTTCAACTCTCAAAATTTGATCAATTAAATATTTATTATATAGTTAAAAAATATAAAAATTGTTGTCCTAAAAGTTATACTAACTACACATCAAATCAATATTTTATATATAAAAGCTAAAAAATCTAAAAATTATTGCTATTAATATGGAAAGGTACGAAATGTTATTAAAATTTACAAGTTCAAGTGCATAATAGGTCATTCACAAAATTTAAAGTGCTACAAAATTTTCAAATGTATAATAGATCATTCACAAAATTTAGAGTGCTGTAAAATTAAGATTACAAAGTTTAAAAATTTAAGAGTGAATTTATATATTTTGTCGAATATTTAATAAGTTATCCTGAAATTGATGTTAATCTGTAAGATAACTTTAACTCCCTTTCCGGAAAGTAAAGTATGATAAACAAAACTGCAATCGAAGTGGCTGCTCCTCTTGCTCTTGTTGCGTGCCCAAACAAAATTTTGTGATTCCAATTTCCAACTTTTACAAGTTTGAAACGTAAAGACATCATGATGTCATGATTCAGTATTTTAGTGAGTTCATTGATCTGTATCCATTCAAGATATAAGTGGATAGATATTGAAATTCATCTCACATAAAATCATTTCATCATTCATTTATTTATAAAATTTTATCTATTTTATTATTTTTCATTGTGCATTCTATCCTTTTTAATTTCTTAATCCTACATAGTATAAAAATATTGAGACCTTTCCTTAACATATTAATTTTAAAGTTAAACTTTATTTTTTAATTTTAAACTTTTTTTGAAAGGATAGTTTTTTTTTTTAAATATAATTCATTAATAATAATATCAAGTATTACAAATATTTAAATAGAGCAAACATAAAGTTTTACTATTAATACCTAATAGAGTTTGTTGATCTTTTAACGAAAAAAATGATTTCATACTTTTAAATAATGAAATTAAAATAAAAAATTATAATATTAAATTTTTCCGCTTGAAGTCGTTTTTGACAAAATATATAAATCTTAATAGTAGCAACTAGTCCGTTTATTGATTTGGACGACAAAATAATAAATTCTCTGGACCTTCTATACTTTGATTGTTTTTTCAAGAATTTGCAACATATGACGAATATATATGAGTTTTCGTCAATGTGCGTCAATAGCATCAATAGAGAAACAGACTGCACTACCATGCTCCATTAATTAAATATCCATACTTGTTAATCAAGATCTAAAATTTTCAATTAAATAAAGTTAAATATCATATTTTTATTTAATAATACACCCTCACAAAAAGAGGAAAAAAAACTTTAAATATGAAGATAAAATAACAATAACAAAAATAAAAAAAGACATCTGTTTTAAGAAAAACATATATGAGTTTATTAAAATGAATAAAAAATTAAATGCCGAAGAAAGAGGAGGGGAAGGTAGGGCTACTGATGATAACAAAGGGTTTCTAATACTAATAAAAACCATTACTATAATATAGAATTTTTTTTATTTTCTAATTTTAGTATAAAAAATGAAATTTCACTCGAAATATTCAAATGCCAAATGCAATTTAAGCATATATTTTTTTCAGTATGGAAAAAGAAATTCAAATCTGAATCTATTATTATGTTGTAATACACTTATCACTAGCTAGGCTATATCTTAGTATGCGATTTAAGCATAAAAATATAGTATTACTTTGCCGTAGAAATAAAAAGGAAATTAAAGAGGGTTTAATTTATTGTTTTACCTTTCCTAAAAAAAAAAATTAATATTTTCCCTCTTAACAATAATTAATTAGTTGTTATGGTAATTAAGAAGTTTCTTTTCTTATCTTACTAATGAGATTAGCACTCTACATTTAGATTATTATAGTGATATTGTCTTAAAAGAATTTGAAACACTTACATGGCTAGTTTAATTTTATAACTAACTTCCATATTAATTAAGAATGAGCTAATTTTTTTTATATATGGAAATGAGCTACTATTTTTTTTTTCTTTTTTAAGATATATTTATATAGAAAAACTTACATAGAACCAGTCCATTAGTCCCACATATGGATTAAACCTATAAAATTTAGAATTTTTATTGAAACGAGATTATTTCTAACCATACACTTGGAAAAAAAAAGGAATAAAGTCGAAACACTACTTTTTAAGAATTTTTTAATTCTATTGGTTTGATCTAGAAGTAAAGTCATGGAATTAGTAAACAAGTTTTTTACATACTTACATAGTCAATATATACATTCAGGAAATTATCTTCTAAAAATGTAAACAATTACGGAGTAAATACCATTTAGTCCCTAGGTTTGGTGAATTATATTATCTAATGCATGTGTTACAATCCAGTTACATCGGATCCAGCTGTTAATTGATCTTTGCATTAAGTAGCTATATAATGCCAGAAAATTATAATTTTTAAAAATAAAATATTTAGTTTTGTATTATCAACATATTACATTAGTTCCTCAAGTAATTATAAGAGCCTTTTAAAGTAATAATATTTGCATTATTGACTTTTTTTTTTTTAATTTATAAACAAGGGACTTTCTAATTTTGCTCCTAGTGTAATCAAAATTAAGACTCTTTAATCCTCTCCGTGGGTATATTTAGTGGAAATTAAACTTAGAAATGCTTTTCACGTATTATGCATGCGTTGCCAATTGAGCCACGATCCGGATGTATTTGCATTATTGACTTTATTAATATTTTTATATTAACTAACAGAAAAGTTATGAAATTTTTACAAAGGGACTTACGAGTATATATAATATAATGAAATTATAATATATGAATCAGATAATGTATAATTTTAATAATGCAAATAACAAGAATAATGCCCTAGCGGTCTCGGATAAACCCATCTCATTATTATAATTTGTAACTTATATTCTTTATTGATTTAATTTGTGATTTATGCTCTTTACTGTGTGTAATTGGCTTTAAATAGAAATATTATAATAAAAATACACTTTATACATGAATTATCTATGAAAATAAAAATTATTTTTAACAATTTTTCATCGAATTAAAATTTTTTTTATTGAATTAAAGAAGTTACTCGTCCTCTCTCTTTCACGTGATATATAGAACACATGGCACACATGCAACTAATTGAAAGGACAGAGAAATGAAAGGGAGTGGTGGGTCATAGTCCTCCATGCACAGCCAAAATTATCATACTTGTACCTACCAATTACTTGTTTTTTAGCTTGGCCCAACACGTGACTGGATAAGAGCGAGCACAAAAGTCATTTTTGAACCAAAGATAGCCTTGTTTAGCCCACAGACACTCAGTTTCCGCTGATTGGGACCAAGACCTATCTTATTCTATTAATGGTTTTGTTACCCAAATCTAGATTCTTATGACAATTACCTTATTCTAATGGTGTGCTTTAGGGTACCGTATCATATTTTTGTTCAAATCAATTTGATTTGATTATGAGTTTAGATGATTAATGAGTGAGTGAGCAACGGTTGTTTTCTCTCTTTCATTTTCAACATATAAAAATCAAAGAAATTTCAAACTTATTTCTTTTTTTTTTTTTAGAATAACTCATTTGTTTTGCTCATTATAATCTTTTGTAAAAAAAAAAAAAAATTAAGACTTTTTCTTAAACTCGTGTTTTCCAATATTACAGCCATTTTTATTATTTTTACTATTTATTCAAGCTAAAAAAACAAAAAATATTTGATTTCGGTTCTAAGTCTAAATCAAACCAAAATCGAGGATCTTAGAACCACTTTATCCCTACTTGTATCATTTAATTATAAAAAGTAAAATACATATTTTTAGTTTCAGAGGGGTTATTTATAATATGGACCTACGCAGTAGATAGGTTGTGGGACAAAGTTATAAAAATTTGAGGTTGCAAATTTTGCAACACAGATAAAAGCAGTTCTGAACAGAAAAAAAATCACAAAAAGAATTCATTTAACATTTAGCATATATTAGGCTTTTTCCAGAAATAGATTACAGATATGAAAGATGTTCCTCCATAGAGGACCATGGCAGATGGCTCTGTTCCCTAATGTCTGATATCGAAATTTCATGTAATAATCTGTGGACCAAACGAAATCTCATGTAGGATAGTTAAGCTCTAGTTAAGGATGCTAAAACTCATGGACGCGGACAAAAGCATGGCAATTAGCAGCCACAGGGACAGGATTTTTTCATAGACAGGCAAAAATGTATTTGTCATGTTCGGCAACAGCTAGCAACTGTACTGATAAGCAACTGCATATATGTACATTTCTTCATCGATTTTTAGAGAACAACATCCATTAAACCCAGAAAAGGTACTGCAGTAAACAAGAAAAATGACCTAAAATTAAGGAAAATAAACGCGAAAATGCCGAAATAACATTACACAATTTGATCAGGAGCAGGAAAATTAAGACTTTTAAAGCTAGTAACTCCTCCATCAACAACAAGGTTATGTCCAGTAATGTACTTAGCTTCATCTGATGCCAAATACAAGGCAGCTTTTGCCACATCTATTTCTTCGCAATTTGCTCCCTTTAACTCTCCCATCCCATTGATAATCTCAACCACCTTCTCTCTTGAAATTGCAGGGTAGAATTGCTCTATTTCGCTCACCGAAAGCGGAGTTGGAATTGCTCCAGGCGAAATGCAATTGATCCTTATTCCATTCCTGCACAGTTCACTTGCTATTGATTTTACTATCCCTGGAATTGTGTATTTTGATATTGTGTACACATGTGGGCCGAGCCCTCCCATGAGCCCACAAATGCTCGACGTGCATAGAATGGACCCGGAGCCCATGGGTATCATTACTCGAGCTGCATGCTTAATCCCCGCGATAACGCCCCGAACGTTAATCTGCATTACCCGATCGAACTCGTTAAGGTCCAGATCGGTAATGCTCGGTACGATTGGGCCTGTTATACCAGCATTGTTGTACATTATATCTAGTTTGCCGTAACGGCCCATTGCGGCCTCTACAGCTTCTTTTACTTGTGTCTCCACAGCGACATCACATTGGACAAAGTGGGCTGCAGGGCCCAATTCATTGGCAACATTTTGACCCAACCCAGAATTGATATCAGCAATAACAACTTGGGCCCCATGTTGGATAAATTCATGGGCTGTAGCCTTGCCAAGCCCGCTTGCACCCCCTGTAATTAGGGCCACTTTACCTTCCAGCCTGCTTTGAAAGCAAAAAAAGTAGGAATTAATTACACTATTTTAAAAGAGGAGTGTTGGATTTGAATTTTTATTTTTTTCAATTTATGGTCATCTGGCATTTTATAATCTATCCAATTATACGGTTTTTCTATATTATCCCGGTCTATTAAACCTCCTGAGTATATAAAAAAAATTAACAATAAATGAAATAAAATCTAATATATAATTTTATATTTTAAGGTTCTTTATATTTCACCCTATACTGATTTCATGACTTTTTTTTTTTTTTTTCAATCTTACAGTTTTAAAAACAGCAAATTAATAAAAGGAATATAAAATTGAATGGTAACAAAACTAATTTCTAAAAGTAGAGATTCTTACTAATGTAATACACTATATTATAAAAAGTAAACAACAACTTATATATTAAAGGAAAAATAAAAAGATTATTAACACAAGTCATTATCACTAATATGTTTTGTATAATAATAGAAATTAATATTAAATATTAATTCACCTGAATTTTCCAAAGTTAGAACCAATTAAGGAAAGACTCTAATTTTGAAAAGCATACGCTCTGTTTGGTATAAATAAAAGCAAGATATGAAATTCATTTATAAATAAATTTTAGATAGATTTATTTATAAATGAATTTCTTTCATGTTTAGAATAAATTCAATAATTGAAATTTTATTTACTATTATTTCTAAAATACCCTTGATGTAATAATTTTAGAAAATTAGAAGGACAGAGAATTTTGTCTTAAAGTTTTAGTTGTTTATTATATTTTGGATAGAAATTTGTTTAATTATATTCAAATTTATAATTTTTTTATACGAAATACAAAAATTTACATTTATAAATGAATTACTCGCTTTGATGGAATTCATTTATTCAAGGAGAGATACTGTATTACTAAAGCTATTGGCGATGAAAAAGCTGAGCAATGATGAGCAAGTTAGAAAATGGAAACATTGCATGTGTAATGAGTGAAATTTTTATAGTTTTGTCATGTTGATGGATAATAATAATAATAATTGAGCAGACAAGTGACTACCAGATAGAGAAAAAGATAAAATGTCCATAATGATGAAAATAACATTTCCACATTTCAATGTCAATCCATAATAATTCTTGAAATTATAGTCTTAATTTCTTTTTAAGTATTCCAAAATAATAATTCTATTTGTATTTTTTAGAAATTTTCACTATTTTTAAAATAATCTGTGTCAATAATTAATTTCGATTGAATTTATTAGACAGTGGAAAAAAATCTTACGACAATTAATTAAAATTTTGATATACAAACCATTCATCCTATTTTAAAAATCTAAATGAATAATTAATATACAAAATTTAGGATCTTTAAAAGTAGAAAAATGGAAAAATAAAAAAAGAATTATAGTTAAACTAATTTAACTAACATTCTTAAACTCTTGGATTAATTTATAGTTAATATTTGTTATAATTTGGATTAATTTAATAAATAATGACGGACCACATTAATTTCTTTATAAGGTCAACATAAAGAATATATGCTTTGGAGACCATGGCAATATTACTTCAAACAAACAAATTAAAAATTTTATAATATATTATCAATAAAATTCACATATTTAAATATTAGAATTCAATTAAATAATACACAACGCAATTAAATAAACTAAATATGCTATATATTCAATTTTCGTAATTCTAAAAAGAAAAAAAAAAGGTTGAGAAGTGATAATGAGAGAGGGAAGAGAGAAATGACAAAGAAAAGAGAGTATATTACTTTGTTAATTTTAAAAAATATATTTAAAATTTTAATTTATTTTGATAACAAAAATTTAATTTTATTTAATAATTTCACAGTGTTAAATACATAAAATTAAAATATATTTTTAATTTTTCAACTATGAAAACATACAATTTAAAATAAATTACATAAAATTAAACTTTATAAAAATCCATTTTATTGCAAATAAAGTGTTATAAAATTTTATAATTTTTTTAATTATATATTAAATTTACATATGAATTTCTCTTATATATAGTTTTGGATTGAGCATTCAATGACTGTCAATAATTTGTAGTATAACAGAACATTATTAAAGAGTTAAGTTGACGAGTTATAATATAAAATAAATATAATAATAAAAATAAATAAAATGGATTGATAGATCTGTTGAGTGACCACATGCATGCAATGAAGCACAAATTATTGCAAGTTTCTATGCGAAACAGTCGCTTACAGAAACTTCCTGTTTTCTGAAAAAAAACAAAAACTTTACATGATTGCGGAATTTGAATCTCATAAATATATATAGCTATAGCTATAAATATTATCATTTATAAATTTTTTTTTTTTAGAAGAATAAAATTATTTTGATAAATCAGGAATTTTTCCGTATAAAATATATTTTTTTTTAACATTTAAGATTTTCATTAGCCAATGCTGTGTTTGGATGGAGAGAAACTATGGGATAAAAGAAAGCAATAAGAAAATTCTATTTCTTTTGTTTGGAAAGAGTTCCAAAATTTTGCCCCCAAATCAGGAGGAAAATAGAAAAAATTATAACAAGAAATTAGTAGAATAAAAATAATTTTATCCAGATACAAATATGGAATGATTTGAGTGCAAAAGAAAATTATATATAATTTTTTCCGTTGGTTCAACCTTTTATTCAAACACGAGGGAAAAAAAAATTTTTTCTTTTCAAAATTTTCTTTTTCCCCTTTATTTTCTTTCTTCTCTTGTTTGCTTTTCTTTCTAAACCAAACAGGGAGTAAGTGTTGTCAGGTTCAAGTTTATCGGAGTTATCCTCAGTTGGATAATTCACCTGAATTTTCATTTTTAAAAAAAGAAAGATTTGAATTTACTAACCTCTTAGAGGTGGCTGCGGAGTAAGATCTTGCATTGTTGGTGAACTCGAACCCTCTGTTGTGAAAGAAATATGAATAAAATGATGAGAAAATAAAGAAATAATCACCATATATATATGTAAGAAAAACAGAAAAAGAAGGAAAATGGAAAATAGTAGGAAGACCTGGCTAATGATCGAAGCATTATGGAGAGGCCAATCAAGAAATTAACAGGATCTGATATAAGAGAAGAGGAAGATCTTTAACTATATAAGAATTTTTATCGATGGAGATGGAGAAGCAATTGTGTTTGTGCAGTGTCTGTATTAGACACACATTTCCATGCAAAGAAGCGAGAGAGAGAGAGAGAGAGAGAGAGAGTTGAAGAATGAATACTGAAGTGAAGATGGCTTATGACACTTATGACCTGTCCTATTTATTGATTCTTCTTATGTATGAAACAGAAAGAGAGAAGTCTTTTTTTCTTTTTTCTTTTTTCCAATTAAATGTC
Source organism: Jatropha curcas (assembly GCF_014843425.1). Next base: position 668,016 of record NW_023591379.1, on the reverse strand, counting down.
AGCACTGAAGATAAGTAATATTCTCTGCCTCATTCCCATTTGATTTGCAAAAACGTGCTTAAGAATTTAACTAATAAAAAATATTTTCTCATATTTTATCTTTAACTTATTAATATATTAATAAAAAATTTTCATTTAGTGAATAATCGTAGAAATTATTATAAAAAATTTATAAATATTTTAGAACATCAAAAAAAAAAAAAAAATAAAAAAAACCCAAATTGCTATAAAGAAAAGAATACATAAGAAACAAAAAGACAGCATACTTTCACTTGGTTAGCCAATTATTGAGCAAATTCTTTTGCTCCTAACATGTCACATGGGCAGTAAATTTTTAGCCTCTTCAAGATCTAATAATAATGCATCAATTGTTGAAATACCCAATTTTAATGCATATATTCCTTACCTTATTTATAAGAATGTGAGCAAATGAATAGTACCTTAATAAATTTTACTGAATTGAGAATATGTGAGTTTGTAGGAACATTCCTTTAATTTGAGAATAATTTTATTATGGACTTTAACCTCGAATTATTTCAGTGTGTCTGTTGACTAAATTCAATGCGTTCTTCTGATTATCCGATTGAATTAAAATCAGAACATTAGATTCTCGAACTCACTTAATTTAGTGAAATAGGGACTGGGATGCTGTTCCAGTGAGATTGTAGGCCAACTTTGGTATTTGTCCCGGATCAGAGATCTACTTCTTCTTATTGAACATATTGTTCTTTTAATTTGCAAATTAAGCGGAAAAAATAAATATATGTTCTATTTTTTTTCTTAATTTGATTGTTTTAGTCTGAAAGTTGTTTTATATAATAACGTTCTTATTTGTTCAGAGCTTCAATAAAAATTCTTTTTTTTCTTCTTTTAAAGACACGAGAGGAAAAAATTGAAATAAGTTAAGTATCTCACACTCTAGAAAAGGACCAAAAATAGAATATTACGGTTAATATTGAAATAATTAACACCCATATTAACACATCCTTCTATACTTATTATACTACTAGGATCTGGGACAACAATCTTCTATTATAAATTTATATTTAAAGGATTTTGTATTTTCTCCTTAGTCACTCTGCTTAACAACAACCAAGAGTTTACTATCTAATCCTTCAAAACCATAAAAAACAGATTGCTTTTTTTATTTCAAAGGATACTTAGTTTCACATTTTACAAAAACTGCAGAATTCATATAAATGAGTGGCGGAAATGGACCTACATTGTGATTTAGTTCTAAAATATTTTTTATATGTGAAGTTAAAGACCGTTCTCACTTTTTCGAGAATTATTGACCAAAATTGTCTACATGAATGTTTTTAAAATATTATTGCACTAATTTTAACAAGAATGTATTTAAAATTTGAAGCATATAGGTATGTTGTAAGACTTTTACTTTGTCCTTTTAAAAAATAAATAAGCACCATATTAAAATTTATATATCATACATATTACAATTAGAATAAATTCAGGACCAAAGCCAAAAATTTCCTAGGAAATGACCTACTTTTCCGATTCTTTTTTGCATGACTGCCATTTATGCTCTGTGAGTAAACATAGATCGATGTGTATATCAAATCGACATTAATATTGGGAGAAGGCCGTCAATCTCACTTTTTAGATGTGAGGCAATATCAGTATATGATTATAGAGACACATTGTATATGAGGGTATGGCATTTGGTATTACAGGAATTTTTTAAATTTTATTAAGCTGTAGATCGTTCAATCAATTTATAAAAAATTGAATCTAGCTTTCATTATTGAATTTGAGCTAGACAAAAAAATCGCCAAATAAATTGTTGAAGTTTTACTGCAGAAAAATAGGAGGAATTTTGTTAAGCATAAGGATCTTCGTGTTTTGTGCTGCTTTTTTGTATAGACAATAATAAAAGTTCCGAGCGAATAATATAATTTATTTAATTTAAGAGGTGCTCAAAATTTAATATGACTCATATAGCTGACTTGTGTTTTATCATCAAATGATATACCTCAATACATCATGTCGCAATATCAAACATATCGTTGACATAGAGGAGTATAAAGAAAAGCATGCTACACACCACGGGGGAGACTAATTAATTCAGATTAGCAGCTGCTTCTGCATGTTATCGGTTCATAAATAGAATAGGCAAAATTGGCCATAATATTATGGATTAGTATTGGATAGGAGATGTGTATCTGTGGGAAAAAAGACGAAATAATAAATCCTTTATGTGTGTCGTGTTTTGAATTAAAAACCGTAAAAATTTGCATGTTTCAGTGAGCCGATGGCGTGTTACGCTCACCCGAAGTTGCGACCAATTGGATATCCGCTTGTTAGGTGAATTAAAGTAAATGAAGATGGATAAAAGAGGAATATAGCGAGAGGAACACGAGCTAACAAAAAACTATCACAAATGAGAGAAATTACTTCTTATCTCCCAACCAGAGATATTTGGGATTTTGCATTTCTTTTCTAGCTAAATCACATCAAACATATCGCGACTTTAGAGTGGCCGACCATTTATTATTTTTAACTAAGACTTTTTTTGTTTTTAACTAGTTCGGAGTTTAAACTATACTTATCTCTTATGTCAAAAAATCATCATCTCTCACCATTTATTATTGTTTCTCTTTAACGGAACAATCCAACTCAAAAGCAAAGAAAATATTTTTTCTTTTACCATGAATAATCACAGAATAGCATCATTTATTATAACCTTTGGTGACGGGAGACCATTTTTAATAAGGGTCCATATAATATATCTAGTTTTTACTTATAGTGTGGACTCATCCAGCTTATTTTCTGAGGTTTAATTTTCTTTTTTTGTATCAATATCCTCGCGTGAACACTTGTTAAATATATGTGTATAAATGTGTTCCTGGGGCTTTAGACATTTTTTCCTTTCTGCCAAATGTAACTTATTTTATGGGGAAGAGAAAAAAATAATTGAATATGTTCGCAAGGATGATTATTTAAATCTTAGGGAGTGCGCCAGAATACAACAAAAAAAGTCCACATTAGTGCGATCGATGTTTGTTATACTTTTTTGGGAATTACGCGTGTTATATTGGGCGCAAACTAATCACTTAATATTATTTTTTATATTTATAAAATTTTTGCTAATTAATTACTTATGTGTAAAACCGTCTGTTTGTGATTTTGTATCAGGTTGTTGATTAATCATAAGGTGTTAAAGTGAAAGACGATAATACACTCCCACACTCTTAGGTAACATTATCAAAAAGACATGAGATGCCTTGTATACCAGTTAGCAAATTTGCTTACTTCGCACAAATCAATTCTTTGAAACTAGTTGAGTTGTTGAAAAATTCTTCATTTTTGATGGGTGTTGGTTAGAGGGATCTGTTTGAAAACTAACTCTTCATTTAAAAGAGAAGAATCTATTTTGATCCATCATAATTCATCATTGAATAATTAGTCATGGAATAATCAAATATTAACAAATTCCATTTAAAGTTTACACTATATGTGGGTGGTCTGGTTAGGATATTATTAAACGGATAAGTAGACAGATAAGATAAAAAATAGGAAATTAAGAAAAAGAGAAGAAGACAAAATATCTCGCCTATATATTTTTTCCACAATAAAATGACGATTTAGTGACACATATATAAGTGAGATTGAGTGGCTTCAGTCACTAAAGAGCACAATAAACAAACATGGATCTACATTTTATCACTGTACACTCGATGTAACATAATATTATCCTCCAAATCTGATAAATAACAGAGCTAAGGGCTGAATATAAAAATCACCGTATTATGCACATATTAGGCAGATTTTAAATAGCTATTTCTTTAATTAGCTAAATTGATAAACATAGTAAACTCAAATAGATTTCATACTAAGGAATACTTTTAACTATATTTCACAAGAGAGTCAGAGATTAGCGACTCTGTCTTAAATTACTATATCAAAATAACTCGTATTCTGTGAGTAATGAAGTTATTGTGTGTTTAGGACTCATGGCAGGCTCACAATATCCTTAGTATGCCCTATAGTTATAACTATAAGGTTGTACATTAATTTAATGGAGGACGGAATCAAAAATGTAAGTTAAATAAGTCTTTAACTCTTTTATTAGAAAACCCGGGTAAAATCGTGCTCTCAAAAAAGATATTACTTTCAGTATGAGTAGGAGAGGAGAGAATCTATGAGATGATTTGAGACTCTCTCTAATCCAAGAAATGGTGAACTACTCATTGAGAATCATTCAAGAGAGAAGTCTCTCAAATGTATATGCTTCTTTGGGCCTATAGAACTTGCGAATTCAAGAGGTAACTTGATACCCTCCAAAATTGTTGAGGCATGTCACCCCATAAAATCGAATGATTATACGGTTAGGCTTGTCACCAGTTCCTCGTGCTCTGCCGAATTACTGTTGTGTGATGTTGGAGTCCATCAAACTGTTTATTTTTATTGTTTGTTGTTAGGCCTCACATTCTCAAATAAAATTTATTGTCATTTAACTTTCTATCTAGTATTATAGGGAAGCTTATTGTAGTTTTCAAAGATTTTGCATTCGCATTTCTTTGTCTGATATCATATTTTATAGACTATAATGCTGGATTGAAAGTAACAATTGAATACCAATGACTTTGATTAATTTGATGCTTCCACGCTTTTATATGGCAATATAATGACAAAAAGACAAGTCTCTTTATTATTGGATAAAAAAAAGATTTAACGCACAACTCAATATATCGGAAAATCAGTATGATTAGGGATTCAGATAAGAATAAGATCTGTACGCATAAATGTTACCAATTAATTCTCCTATACTTTTTTCTGGTAATATCTTTTTGATATGGAACATCAAAGTTCGATTTTCCAAGTTAGACTGAGCCTTCCGTTGTTCTCATTTCTAGAATAACGTGCAGTAAAAATGGATATTTTTTATTTCTCTATTAAACATACTTCTTTTTTATTGTAATATTTCGCAGGCGTCATTTCAAGGATAATATATATCGCCCAAGGAACGAAAAATATTTTCTTGAGAGCTAAAAAGCGATAAATTAACTCTCATTTGTTTAACGTCGAAAAATTAGAAATTGCTTTATTGTGCGTACCGGCCCAGAGCTTCTATAAAAACATATTTTCAATATATGGACGACATAATATCTATATAAGAAAATTCATTTATTTCTTTTTACCCAGAGTCTTAATTTAATTATTTGAGTAGTCAGCACTAACATTTACAGTCATCTATTTGAAGCTTATCAAGGCGAACAGACTGAACCCGGAAAGTTTCCAAGACTAACATGTGTGTGGCTTTTCATTAATTTATCTTTCACCATTGACTTTTGTTATAGGTTTCTTTAACCATATGTTATGGAATACTTTTTGATCTTGTCCTAAATAGAGAATTCTAACCGCAATTAATACAATCTTATTTATTTTAAAGCTTGAGATATATAGTTAATATAAACGGTACTGTCGAGATCTTATTTATTATCTTTAAACGACATGACTTTTTTTATTAATATCAAAAGAGTTTTGCTCATTATAGGAGAGATCAAAAAACCCATTTAATCAATTGTCTGTGTATTTATATATTTTCTTTATATGTTTTTAATGCTATATTGTACATGTTTTGTTCTTAATATTTATTTTTTTAATAAGTCATAACACAAAACAAATTTGAGAGAAAACAATAGTAATTATAGAATTATAGACAAGAGCGTGAAAATATGTTAATTTTATGTCTATCGCGAGCCACAGAATGCAGGCTTATTTTTAAAAAAAAAAAAACACAATATAAAATTAATGGGACTAAATATCATATGACGAAGTAAAGAATTTAGCAAGCCCTGTAGCACAAATTGTTGAGAACACGCCCTTGTTTCAAGAGGCCGGTGTGTACTAAGTATCCATCATTCTCGCAGTTAACCCCTCTCACCCGTGCCTTCGTTGCTCCCTGCTGAGACTTAGCTTGAAATCATAGGCTAGCTGTCGCTCACGTGATTGGCATGTGCTATTGCGACGACCACAAATCATGCATAGGCTGAGAATAGACAGCGACAGCCACATTTGACTCGTATTAAGTAGACTATGGTTAAAAAGTAATATTAATAAGAATTTAGCCCTGACCTGAGATCCCAAGAACCTTAGGAGAAATTTTATTTAAATTGATAGAAGCGTGTGCTTCTTTATTAGCTACGCCTTTATTTCAAAATGGTTGAGGACAGTTCCGATCATATACATATGTTAATCCATAAAATCTATACACAACGGCCCAGACACTATTGCGTATTTTCGCTTTATCAGCAGCACATGGTTACTTCCAAGATATAATGGTATGCATCGCTCCTATTAGGGGGATCAGATGGTAAAAATGATCATCGTGGTTCAATTTTCTATGATGTGCTCAAATTGCCCGTAGCTTTCCTCATGAGTTGTGTTAACATCAATAAGGAAGTCTTATTAACCCTAGAAAGAATTCTTTGAATATTTGCTCTTTTTTCTGTCTTTTTTTTTTTACACAATAGGAAGCACGTTATGGTCCAATTCCTTCTGCCTATCGTCTCTCTTTCTGCTATGTCCCTGTCCTCTGCAACTCCTATAAGACAATAAACCAGTTTGTCAATAAGAGTCACCATTGTCACAATAATACATTGCTGGGCGTTTGTCAGAAAACAAGGATGTTGATCAGTAATAAGTGTTCGCGGAAACCGTAAATACTCAGGCACAAAAAAGATGGACTTCTGTTGGTGGGTCTGCCTGCCCAGCTTTACTACTTGATAATCATAATTTAGGCAAAACACATGAAGACATAACAGGACGGACAAACAGATTAAAACCTTTTAGACAGATCTTATTTTTTTTAAAGGTGGTTCATACTATCATTTTAAAAGAACACGAGCAGGCATCTTAATGCATCGGTATTCGACATTAAACTTTCTTCAGTTTCTTTATGCTCATTTTATTCTCATCTACATTCTACTTTCCCTGCACAAAATAATAATTCTGGTTGGCTTCGTTTTCCCTCATTTTCTTGCTCAAATTAATTGTACGTACTGTATTATCTGTGAATACTTTCGCAATTACTTTTCTTATGTGTAACAACCACTAGCGAGTGAGAGCCAATGCTTTCACGCATAAATGGTATCTATTTTTCCTATACACCGTCCAGTCACCAAAGACCCGTCCTTTCTTCACTGTACTATTTAGATCATGTCGATCTTCTACGACGCAATAGTAGGCTTTCTTTTTTCTTTCTAGCGTAACTCTTATATCAATGTATATCTTACATTCCCACTGAACCATTAAACCAATAGCTGACAGTTTCCACGTTGCGCCCGCCTGCCTTATGAGTAATTTGGGTTAGCTCCCAAGTAATAGATAACGATCCAGGTGTTATAAGAATTATGGTTGATAATATATAAACAATACAAACTATTACTTATCTTATACTGGTGAAACCCCACGAGTTATGAAATATTGCTCCCCATTGAATAAGGTTAAGACTCTTAGTACTGTATTGATATGCATTTTGGCTCACTCTGTTTGTCACCACAATATGTTGGTGGCGCCATGCTGATAAAGGAGTGCATGTCGATGACTTGATAATCCCTAGGCCAGTTATCGTAAATCCAATTCACTTATGTACAACAAGGATCCCGCTATGTCTGAATTGGTTTTAAAAGGTTGTGGCGTTCCCGTGATTCAAAATTTGAGGGAAATGATTAAGGAGCTCTATTCTTTGATGCTAGACTCAAGTGTATCGTCTACATACCAACCACCATCAATCTTACATGTTTATGTGGTTATTTTATATGTTTATAAAGTCTCAAACCTTATTTCTTGATCCCCTAAATATCTTTCATTATATTTTACACACGTATAATTCCTAGCGAACAGTTTTTAGGAATATTTATATTAATAAAAACATTATTTAAGGACACTCTCCTAGTTGAAGTGAAAATTAATGAATTTTTAACCATTATCAAAAATAATAATTTGAGGAATAAAAAGTTCACTCTAGAATATTATATTAGAAATTTTAAATAGTCCTAACTGAAAAATGCTCGATCAAGATTTATACTCTTCTTAGTTTACTCTTAAAATCGCGAAACCAAATTTGTGTGAAATTTATAATAGTTGGCATATCGTCAATTGGTAATCTAAATAAGAGCTGAGGGGTAGTATATTAAAAAAAATATTGTTTAAGTTTCAACTTATTCCGTAACGTAAAAGATACCCTACATGATATATTAGACTTAGTTGACTTATATGATATTATGACACACAAAAAATAAAGTCTTTACTCCAAAAAAATTCTAAAACATAGCCTCAAGTCTATTATCTCTTAAGGTACACGTCCAGTATAGAGGAAGTGATTTTTATATTAGTTTACACACATATATTTTGGAACAGTTACTAACTACGTATATGGCCTTATTGTTGCAGTGAAATATGGAAAAGTTGTGTTACACACATGCATGTTCTGGGCTAATCTGTTGCACACTAGTCCCAGTGTTGATTCTTTATTTTTTTTTTTCAATCCTATGATACGGGACTATTAAAAATGGGGTAGTATCTAGATATGATAATAATTTTTTTTAAATATAAAAAATTAATTAAACAGTAATTTTAATCAATTAATCTTTTTTTTTGCTACTATTAAGGTAGGTTAAATTATTTCTTAATTGTTTGAAAGGTCAAAAAACGTGATTTATTATTTAACAAAACAGAGGCAGTCATAATGTTATTAAGTCGGGTTGTATACTTCATCTCTTATATAGAGAACCGATGGTTAAATTTGTTTTAGATTTTGGTCCACTCTTAAATGGCCAACACACTCCAATAGTGGCGGGAAGTCGGCAACGATACAGAAACAGACAAAAAAAGGAAGAAACACAATAAAAAATTATTGAAAAGAAAATGTGATTATGTGTTTAAAAAGCTGTAATTGGTCAATTTTTAATATATAAAAAGATCAACGACCATCGGACCCACAAACTCAACATTTAATGACTTTGTCGAGGAATAAACATCATACTATGATTTACTCTATTTTAGCATGTTATAGGCATTGATGTAAGGAAGCCATGGATAGGTAAGGGGAACATAGAAATTATATAATATGATTCAATATTATTTTATTATTTCATAAATGTGAGTAGAATTAGATATGTTTGAGAACAAGATATATGGAAATAAAAATATAGAATATTCATCAAATACGAAAGTAATAAGGTGAGCTTAGGAACCTCTCAACAGCGAGAATGAAAATACCAAACCTGAAACTATTTACCAAATAAAAGGAAGGGTAAATTATAAAATTTCTATTATTATTAATACTTTTTTTAGTCTTATGAGATAAAAACTTTAATATTCTTAACTAATTTTCAATATTACAACCAAACATTGAAAAATAAATTATTTGAAAAATATTTTTCGACAAGTTATTTTAAAAAAAACATTAATGACTAAAAAATACAAATTTGCAACCTGTCAAAATTTGAATTGTCAAGTGTGTTACTAAGTACCACTTCATTAACGCTCTCCCTTTTTCTCTTGGATCTATTTGAATGCTTTGGCCTTTGAGTGGAACCAAATCACAAGTAGAAAAAGCAATATTACTGTATAAAATAATAATAATAATACTGACTGAGACCAAGAACTGAATTTTATTAAAGTTGATAGCTTTGCTTCTTTATATTATTTATTTAAAATGGTAATATCGAAAATGTTTATCCATAAAATCTATACACATAGACACTATTTGTATTTTGTGATCAAAATTTATAATATTTCTATTATGGATCAGATGTAAAAATATTATTTAATTGTCAAATTGCTAAGATTTATAAATCAAAAGTAACCTAAAAATCTTGAATTTTCTTTTTTCTTTTTTTTTTTTAAAAAAAGAAGCAAGCCTTCTTATTTTTCTTTTTTCCCCCTAAAAATTTGTCAATAAGTCCCATTAATATATAATGCTGCTTGCAAAAGAGTAAGTATAGTGGAAACGTAAATTCAGCAAAAAAAGATGACTTTCTGTTGGTGGGTCCTCATTCTATTGATACAGGCAACCCTGAAAATAAGAGACAAACAGGATTAAATTAAAATTTTTTAAGGTTTAATTTTAAAGACACAGAGGATTATATATTAGTATTAGTATTGTATTACAATCACACGCACAAAATAATTGGGTCATTAAAGGAATTACGAACTTGTCTTCTTATGAAACTGTGGAGACAATGCTCAGACAATTTCTATTTTCTATCACCTCATTACAAGCTGTACTATTAGTCTTGTCTCAATAGTAGTCTTTTTTTTTTTTAATTTATTAATTTATTAATTCTGAACCATTAAAGTTTTGGGAGATTACAGTAATAGATAATATTTAATTTTTGATTAATATTAAAATTATTTTATGTAACAGTGATGATTGTGCTGGAAAAGAGCCTATACTGTTTGTTTGTATGTGGACCCATGTGGCCATGTGTAGGACTGACATTTCATAGGCATATCTAATCAATCACTATTCAACAGTCCTCATCTGAATGGTGTTAAATTGCGACAAATGTAGGTAGGTTATTGAGCTCAGTGTCAAAACCAACATTACATTTTTTTTTAGTAAATAACTATTTAATCCCTAATACTTTCTTTTTCGATGTTTTAAAATATAACTCATTTAAAATTTTTCATAAAAATTAAAAAAATCTTAAATTATAATAAAATAAAAGTTAATATCGATCAAATTATTTTTTATCTTAAAATGAAACAATTTGTGAAAATAGTGATTGTATCTAATAAACAAGGGTAATATTAAAAAAATATAATTTATTATTCCTTAAAATACTCAAAATGACTTATATTATGAGACAAAATAATTTTCCAAAATCAACTTATATTTTAGGACGGATGGAGTATTTAATTATAATCATAATTCTAACTACTTGCCTTTTTCATTTAATACAACATCATTCTGCTAATTTTGACACTTATCCAGTTTTTTTTTTTTTTCATCATAACGAAGGTAGTAATCTAGATATGAATATTAATTTTTTTTAAATATAAAAAAATTAATTAAACAGTAATTTAATCAATTATCTTTATTTTTTTCTACTATTGAAGTAGTTAAATTATTTTCTTAATTTTTGAAAGGTCAAAAAATGATTATATTAACAAAACAGAGGCAGTATAATGTTATTAAGTCGTTACTCATTTAATGGGATTAAATTTTTTTGATTCATATAAGGACCACTCATGGACCAAATCAACAAAAAAAAAAAAATTATTGAAAAGAAAATATTTTTAACTATTCAATAAAAAAAAGATAAAATGACAACAATTCTTCAAAAATTTTTTATTTAGTTCATGAGTAAGCCATAAACCAAATATAATATTTTATTTAATGGTAAAATTTGACAGAAGAATAAATAATTCAATAGAGCTAAATCTCAAAAATAATAACAATATTTACCAAATAAAAGGATAAAATTATAATTATGATTGAATGCAAGGAAATTACTCTTTTTTTTTTTTTTTGGTTTAATTTGTGCCATCGGAGTGCTTCTGCTATTCAGAGTTTTCTTGGAGCTTCTGGCTATGTGAAATTAGTCTCAATTATTTTCAGGCCATACAAATCCCCCTCCCTATTAAAAAATAAAATAAAATAAAATAAAAATCACGGGACCATTAATGAATGAACAATTTCTATTCTAAACAATAAAAGAAGGATCAACCTGGGCAACTAATTCCTTTGGAGCAAGTGAAACATTGTCGTAAAAGGAGCTAATCTTGCTGTGATTTCAAAGCGACAACACTTGATAATATTGAAAACATGCAAGCATTCATGAATCGTTGCATAGAGTTTCTCTGGAATCTGTACCCTCACTAATGATTTTTAATTTATAGCTGTATAGATGCAAATGCCATGTCTTAATTAATTAAATTTCTCCAACTTAATTGGGAAGTGAAACCGACATGGCTGGGTCTCTCCCAAAACACTAAATCTCCAATTTATGATCTGGTTAAGGCTCCCATGACCTCTGAGCCTAACGACCAACTTGGGTATCAATATAAAATGAACGGCTAGCAAGCAAACGTGAGTAAGATCAGTAATTAGCAGCAATGTGGAGCTCAGATATTAGAATAAAAATGCGTGATGAATGTGTCATGGATTTAACAGAAATGGCAGAAGAGGTAATTTTGTTAATCCTAATTACGAATCAATTTTAGAACATATGTGTATGTCAGTGCTTGTGTTTAATTAATTATTGCTATACTTGTTTTGCCTTTTTCCTCTTTATTAATAGGGTCTGTTGGACACTCTTATTGGAAGGCAAGATGAAATAGAGAGAGTAATGCAAATACTTTGCAAAACAAGAAAAAACAACCCTTGTCTTATCGGTGTTCCTGGTGTCGGAAAGACTGTTATAGTTAGAGGGCTTGCTAATCAGATAGCTACCTCCATTGTTCCTCCAGAACTTGTGGAAAAAAGGGTATGTTCTATTTGGACTCATATCTTTATGCAGTGTACACTATATTTCTGAAATGACTTAAGAGCATGTTTGGAATCTGATTCTAATTTTTATATATTTAAGAATGATTCTTGATATAATCAATAAAGTTGATCTAAGTTAATTTTTTTGAAGCTAATGAAATTATTTGAATTTATATGTTTTTTTCTAGGTGAACTAAACATGTTTAATAATAATGATTAGTTGTGAATCAATTACGTTGATGCTACTAAAATGATATATTGTTTGAAACTCAATCAGGTGCTTGCACTAGACTTGAGACAAATGATTGTTGGAACTTCAAATACAGATGAATTTGAGAGAACGCTAATAGAAGCAGTGGATGGATGTGGGAAAGCTAGAAATATAGTTCTTTTCATTTCTGAATTGCATACCCTTGTAGCAGCTGGTGCAGGCAGTAAAGCCGGAGATGGAGCTAATATATTGAAAGAAGCTATTGAAAGGGGGGGACTCCAGGTATAATTAAATTTACACATAAATGGCATTTCCAAATAGTTCTTGTCATTGCTCATTATTTGTTTGTTTAAGATGTGCAGTGTATAGTTGAAACTACACCGCAGGAATACAGAGAGTACATAGAGAAAGATAGATCATTCAAACGATGTTTTCAAAATGTGCATATTTATTTCTGAGCCTTCAATTGAGGAGGCTATTGAAATACTAAAAGCGATGTGCCCTAAACATGAAGCTCATCATAAAGTTACATATGAAACCGATGCTTTAGTTGCTGCTGTTCGTTTATCAAAGAAGTACACAAGGTCAGATTCTCTTTAGCCTTTTCTGTTGATGAAGTCATTTTTTTTGGAGTTGTTCAAATCGTAGGTTCGGACTTTGAACAATTCCAATGTTAAATTCTTGATTTCCAATATTCCTTGAGATTTATTTTTGTAATTATCATTTTAAATGATTTAATTTCAGGGACCGTTTTCTTCCTGATAGCGCAATTGACTTGATTGACGAAGCAGGCGCTAGATTTCAACTGCAAAAATTGAAGTTGCCACTTTCTGAACCTGTAATAACTGTGAAGGACATAAAGCATGTGATCTCAATGGGGACAGGAATTGCAGTGGAGGTCCTGAACATGAACTGAGGGTCAAGATGTTGACTTTAAGGATACTATTATTATATTGACTTGTATTAAATTTATTTTTGAAAATGTGAATTTGCTAGGAGCAGACTAACTGAAGAAGAATTTGGGATCTGAATTTTTGAATAGTACTGATGAAGTGATTATGTACAAACTCAAAAAATTTTGTTATTTTGGTTAAAGAATCACATTAAAGGTTATTGTTTGGCTGTTATTCTAATTAGTTAAAACTATGATTTTAAATTAATTTTTTCATGCCTTTTTCATAAATAAATTATTAATTAATCTCTGTATTTAACAAGGAAAAGCAAAATGTTATAACAGTGTAATAGAGGAAGAAAAGGACAAACATATATATTTCTTAAAATGCAGGGAAAAGAACATGTATCTTGACAAAATGCAAGGGTAAAATAATAATAATCTTCCCTTCTAGTTATGGTGCTGGACCTTGTCCGGCTTGATAGAAGGAATTTTGAATGAAGCTGAAGAGAGGATTTCTTTTATATGGATGTTCATATTTTGAAGATTGAGGAATATTAATTATAATGATTTTGTGTTTCTTAAACGAAGCTTCAATAACGCAATAGCCAGTATTTTTTTTTAAAATATTAATTTGATGCCAAGATAAATATTTTAAGTTATACCTGAATTAGTAGAGTAATTATTTTGCATTGCCAATAATGAACTTTCTTTGCTAATTTGATGTATAGTTTCTTGCTGATCGTAAGTTATTGATATAACGGTCATATTTCCATGCTTAATTATTGTTGTTGATCGTCGAGTGTTAAGATTTCTTATAAGATTTATTTGAATGGTGATATAGGATGACATATATCTCTTTTTTTTTTTTTAATAAGAAATTTCAAATTCAAATCCTGAGAACAAGGTCTCTTTATACATTAGGAAGGGAATGCTTTGCTCTCATTATAGGCTTATTTTGAGTAAATCTGAATTAGTTGAGCCAATGAGTGTTAGCTCACTGTTAGTTAAAAACTGAAAAACAAAAAAAAAATCTTATACATATGCTAATTTCTTTTTATATTGAATAATGAAATTTTAATATTTTTTTTTTCACATAATTACTGTAAGTTATATGATGCCATTTATCTGTTAGCCAATTAACTGTATTGAAATATTTGATTTGAATTAAATTTATTTAAAAAAATTTAACAATTGAGCGGTTTTATATTTTCTTCGTGATAACATTTTTTGTATTAATAAAAATTTATCTAGTATTATGAAGCAACAAAAGAACAATGTATTCTCAAAGAAAGAAAGAGGAAGAAAATGTGAACATAATTGCATAAACATACTTACCTATCATCCGCGGATAAAAACGGCTCGAAAAATGTGCCGTTTTGTGGAAAACAGACAATAACCGATGTTCTCTTTCACACAGAACGACAAGGGAAAGAGCAGTCTAACAAGTAGATCTACTCCCTCGTAAAAAATGATATAATAACATCTCCTCCAACAAGGGCAAAAAGAATTACAAAAGAGTACAACAGATAGATAGATAGATCTCGTACCGTTTCTACTGGAGCCCCACTTTACATAATCAAATCTACTTGCTCTGTGTTCTCCACAAACCCTAACTAAGCTAATTTAGCACATAAACAATTTGGATTTTACAATGCACTTTCAAATTCTAAATTCTACCTACTTCAAATCCAACCCATTTTTGTATTGAAATTCAATTCTTTGCCTTTCCTTAAATGGGCACAGCACAGTCCGTACGAGTGCCTGAAGAAGACGAAGAAGAGAGTGAGGAAGAAGACGAAGAAGAAGACGAAGACGACGATCATGGTGAAGGTGCTACCAGAGAAATCGATGGTAACAATTTGGTCAAGAAAGTCCTCGAACAAGAGCCCGAAATGCTACCATGTCATGCATCCGCATCGCCGCTTTCTCCTCAGCTTTCTTCTCTAGGTACCCCGCGTTTGGGTCCGTCCATCAAGGTTTGGGACCCTTATAATGTATTGGCTCCGCCTCCTCCTCTTCCTCCTCCTCCTCCGTTTTTCTCGCGGAGTTTCTCGTCGTCCAGTGTGAGTGTTGATGACGATCGTACTGTTACGGAGGTTTTTTTGATTAATCACGGAGAGTGCGACCTTAATTTGAGGCCGGATTTGGTTGGTGGGAGGTGCCACGCGGCTGCGTTGACGCCGAATGGGAAACGGCAGGCGAGGGCTTTAGCTGTGTTCTTGAACTCGCAAGGAGTGAGATTCAATGCGGTTTATTCCTCGCCTTTGGATCGTGCAAGATCAATGGCGGTCTCTGTTTGTCAGGTAACTTTGAATTGGCGTTTAGTTAATTGTAATTGCCCCTAAAGTATAAAATTCAATAATTCCGGTTGAATAGCTATCTATAACTTTGAATTGACGTTTGATTTCAGTGATTGAAATCTTTACATATTTACTACATATGTAGTCATATTGCTCTCTTTAATCTTAAAAGTGAGGCATTTAACTTAAGATATATAGCTTTAGATGGAAAGTTTGCACCTTTATTTAGTTTGATGATATATGGGGAAGAAAGTAACGCTTTGTTGTAAATCCTAATGCTTCTTGCAAATAGGAAAAGTTGAACTTGCTAAAATTAGATTAATTTTCTTAATATTTGGATTAGGTTTGGTGCCCCTACTGCCATTATAGAACCAATCTCATTGGCATTACTGATAAACTCTCGCTTTTTATCACATGGCATGTATTAATTAAAACAACTAATAACGATATCTTCTTTCCTTATTTCGTCAACTCTACAGTGGTGCTCTCCATCTATATATTTTGTCCAATGAAGAATCAAAACTACTTCTATAAATGCATGGAAAGTTTGTAATGAAGGCTGTCTACTAATTGAAGTTAATGTTTGTATTGTTAATTTGTTATTTAATTCAGAACCTATATTTAAGTCCTAACCTTCGGCTAGTACCAACTAATTACTTTTCCTTCTATATTGTGATTTGCCTATCAAATTTCTTTTCTAGATTCTTTTATTCAATTATGTTCACTGGTTTACCATAGATGCTGCAACTTTCTAACGAAATATGCTGGCATGCTTATGAATTCAAGATAGGGTTATTGGGGCAGGACAAAGAATAAGAAATGTAACTATTGGTAATTATAAGTGGAAGTTAAGTATACTCGTGTACATAGCAAGGATGCCAAAGAACTTATTCTTCACTATCCATATTCTGCAGTTGAAACTCCTCTATTGCTGTATGATCATTTTGCCATTCTGGCATTCTGTTTGAGGAATGATCTAGAGACCATTTTGATAGCAATTCTTCTTTGATACTGAGATGCTTGGGAGGCATGTACCCTATGGTGGAAATGAAATGATTGTTTGCTAGACAGGAGGGCAAGATTTGTGGGAATGTCATCGAAATATCAAAAATATCAAATGAAGTAGGAAGAGAGGTAGCATGGCAGTTGAAGATACTGCAAATATCAAAGGAGCTTACGAGGAGTTTGAGGAAGGTGGTGGTAAGAGGAGGAGAATGGTAGTCTATGATTTATTGATAGATAAGTCCCATTGGTAAGTGAACTCTAAGGACTATTCAAGTTGCTGACTCCAAATGGTTGACTATTGCAACATCTATGAAGACTTCAAGTGATTGGGAGTTAAGGCTAGTCATATGTGATGAAATTGCTATGATTTTACATATGATATGGCCATGATGGATTTCAGTTTCTGATTGTTGTTAGTTGTTTGTGATTTTCGATGTTATTTATTTATCATCTCATGATAAATCTAGGAGCTTTGATATTATTAGGAATACCCTATATGCATCTTTACTTGCATTATTCAATTGAACAAATTGTCTACATATAAAATCATGCAGGAAATGAATTTTGCAGAGGAACAAATACAATCGTCAGATGCTCTTGTAGAGATGAGTCTGGGGCACTGGGAGGGGTGCCCCTGTTCAGAAATCTATACATCTGAAGTTCTGAACTTGATTGAAAGTTTGCAGCCTGATTTTTGTGCACCGTCTGGAGAATCACTTAGGCAAGTGGAATTTAGGATGGTTCAATTCTTAAATGGGACAGTCCTCGGACTGCCCGAAAAGTTGAGAACAGATTTCTCCTTGCACCATCAAAATGAGAGCCAATTTTCTCATGACAGAGATCCACCTGCTCTACTTTCACAACAATGGGATATGCTTCATAGGCATCGACCTGGGCTTTCAAGGAAGAAATCTGGTAAGAGCAGACTACAGTATGTGACTACCACCGGCAATCACGAGGGTGAGGATGAGATATCTTCCAGGGAAACCAACCATCAAAATTCACTCCATAATTTAAGTGTTAGGAGCTTATCTTCCATTTCTTCATGTATTGGCGTTTTCAGTCATTCAATTCCTATTAAGTGTCTCCTTACAGGCCTCCTGGGTTGCAGCCCAGTAATGTCACATAAGATTTGCATAGAAGATTCTTCAGTGACAATATTGCAGCATTCTTGGAAAACTGGTTGGCAGATAAAACGTTTGAATGATACTGCACATCTCAGGCTGCTTTAACCAGAGCATTTTGAATGAAAGCCTTACCTGGAGTCGCTGACGGAATGATGAGCTGTTAATTACTGGGCCAATCCAGTTTTGGACGATACAGCAACTTGTGATTTCACATGAATCGTTAATTATACAACCTGTTGTATTTGTTTTGAAATATTTATTTTTACAGACTCACTACCTTCAAAGAAAAGGAAGATTCAGTTTGGGAGTTGGATATTTGTATTGGGTGATTCTTTTGATTTGTAGCATTTACATTACAAGTATTGTTATTGTAGAGTGAAAGATAATGTTTTTTTTTTTTCATGTAATAGGAAGAAAATAAGTTATTTTAGACGGAAGAAATTTTATGTTGTAATTTTCCTGTTTCATTACCATTTGAACCCAACAACCACTGAGATATGTCTGTTAAATCATTTATGATTATAACAAGACAATTTCAATTTCTGAATTTGCAGAAGTCTATCTTGAAGTGTACTTTTAATTTTTCAGTATCAACCTAGTTTATTTTTCTAAATTTTAGCTAAAAATGAAGCAGAATGGAGACAAGTTTTATATAGCAGACCCTGTTTAGGACCCATTTCGGTCCTAAACTAAACTCTTTTAATCCCTTTTTTGCGGGTCTGTTGCGGTACGGTTTCAATTCAAACCGACCGGTAGCCATGCAGATAACGATGCCATAAGGGAAAAACAGCTCAAAAGTTTAAAACATTTTGGGCATCTTTACTTGGGACTTTACCCTTTCTTTTCTTTCTTATTTCCCTCTTTTCCTTTGTTGATGATTGGCGAAATTGATAGGGAGCTTATTTATTTAGAAACTCAGATTTTTCAAATAACTTAATTATTTTGATAGCATTTTGGTCTTTCCTAAGATGATGAATGATGAATGATGATGTGCTACTTTTTATATATTCAAATTTCTTTTGATCTTTCTTTCATTAAACTTTTACACTTGCCAAGAGCTTAAATGCTCAAAAGGAAAGGTGTTGGTTAAAAGTTACATCACTATTGGCATTTATTTATAAATTAGGTAATCACATGGACATGGGGGTAAAGAGCACATGCATGACAATGTCAATGACAGATTCATTTGGATCCTTTTCCCCTACTGCAAATACAATCCAAACTTAGCATGTGAAGTGACCATACCTTTGTTTTATATTATACCCTCAATTTCCATTCATTATATTAAAATTTATTTTTCTTTCAATTAAATTAAAATAAAATTATTTTTTCTAAATTAAAAAAGAAAAAAAATCATTGACAAATATAGTTGGTCAACTTACTCTAGTGAGGTAAAATTCTAAAAAAACTTTATGTATAACGCGGATATAATCTGTTGAGAATATTTTAGACCGTAATTGTTTCGGCCATTTAGCATGACTCAATAATTATTTTATAATTTAATTTTTAATATGAACACTACAAATATACAGTAATTATGACAATCTAATTGGTACTCACAAGCACATAGAAAAGAATCTTACTAATGACATGATTGACCCTTAAAATAAAATACAAACAACACAAGACAAAAATCAAAAGGCAACAAAATAATTCATATAAATAAGGCCATAAAGGCAAAAGCCAAGCAGAATTAAATCTACCGCTATCTATCCCGTGATATCATGCAACTAATATTTACACACACATATATTTATAATCTTGCTTTGCAGAATATTTTAGAACCGTAATTGTTCGGCCTTTAGCATGACTCAATAATTAATTTTTTTATAATTTAATGTTTTAATATGACACACTACAAATATACCCAGTAATTATGAAATCTAATTTGAGTACTTCAACCAAGCACATAGAAAAAAGAGATCTTCACTAATGACACTAGAAGTTGACCCTTAAAATAAAAATACAACACAACACAAGACAAAAAATCAAAAGCAACAAAAATAATTCATATAAAAAATTAAGCCATAAGGCAAAAGCCAAGCAGAATTAAATCTAACCGCCTATCTATCCGTACATCATGCAACTAATATTTACACACACATAAATATATATATGATATATATATATATTATATTACATTTAAATATTATAATTTTTCTTCTTTTTAACCTTTTTTCTCAATCTCTTCAAAACCCTGAAAAAATATATCTGGGGAAAGAATATATTTCTCTTAACCTTCTTCAATCTCTCAAACCCTGAAAAATATATCTGGAAAGAAATTCACTTCCAAAATGCATTTTATGGCTTCCTTCAAAATTTCCTCCACTTCTCTATCAATTTTTATTATTATTCTCTTCTCTAATGCGCTTTCCCTTGCCAGTGAGCCTGTAATTACAGCTTCTCCTGCTGTTTTACCATATGTTACTGCCCCTAATATGTCCTCATTCTTCCCTTCTCCTACCGAAGAGTGGCCTCTGAGTTCTGCAGATCCTCCGGAAGGATTAGCTCCGGTGCCGAGCTCCGGTGAGTTTTTAGGGAAGAATTCGTCAAATTCAGTAAAGCTCAATGGTTATGTTGCAGTATTTTGTTTTGGAATTTCTGTTATATTTGTAGTTAGAATAGTTTATTTTGTTTAAGAAATTTTGAATTGAAGTATAGAATTATTTGTGTGAGAGAGATCATATTGTATGAATTCATTTGTGATATGATTATTATATATGTATTGTTAGTTTGATTAGCCTTGACATTAATGAAAGAAAAGCTATTGTTCATGGATGATGGATCTAGGCTGTAGATACTGTGGTATAAAACCTGATATTTTTAATAACCATTTCGACCTTCGGTTTCATTCATGATTATAATATTCATTCTTTTTTACATTTAGTTTCTTTTTTCATTTTTTTCTTTTTTTTTAGTATCGAATGGATTCGCATCTGAATTTATTATCAGATTGTATATATACTTAGCACCGGGCTATGTCTTTGTGTGTTTAAACTATTTAATTTTTTGTGCAAAAAGTATCATTTTTATTATTAAGAAAAAAACTAAACAGTGCTTCATCTTACTAAAGTCGGTCAAATTATTTATACGGTGACTAAAGTAATTAATTTTTTTAAATTATAATAAAATTTTCATTAATTTGACAATATTACTTTTATCGCATTTTATTAATTGGATAAAAATGATTTTAGAAAATTGTATAAATTGTTAGTGTTTATATATATATATATATATATATTATATACCTATATGATAATATAGGTAAATTAAAAAAAATGATATATTTCAAAGCAATAAAATATTTATGGAGCATTATAAAACCCTATTTTAAAAAAGATTTATTATGTGTGAAAGTGGTAAAATTAAAAAAATTGATTCATATTTTCAAAGCAATAAATATTTATGGATAAAAAACTATTTTAAAAAGATTTATATTTGTGGAAAGAGGAGTAATTCAATAGTATAAATGATGAATCAAATAATAATATTATATTAAATATGAAGGACTAAATAATCAAATATCATTGTTTTTTTTAGTATAAATATCATTTTGATATTTAAAATGTTTGTTGGATGGAAAGACTAAATAGCAAATAGTTGTTAGATGAAATGACTCAATAATAAATATCACGGGTATTATATTATTTTTGGTTTAACAGGATGTGTAAGCTCAGTATAATCCTGCTGGCAACTGTCAGGTCTATAGAAGGATCCGCTCTTAGCAGAAACTTTTCCATTTTTTCCATTAACAAAGATTGAATTCTCGTCTTCTTGTTTAAGGGATGTGAGTTCTCTGCGCTCAAGATGAACTCCGTATAGAACAAATCTTATTTTTATTAGATAAATATGGATCCTATAATTAAAAAAAAAAAGTGTTTTAAGGGTCAAAACACAGTTATGTTAGAAGAAATCCATTCGCTAATTGTTAATCACGCGCAGAAGCATTCCCTCCAAAACCCAAACTAAACTACTTTGGGTTTTTAAAAGAAGATGAACTACTAATTCAATCAAAAGAATGAATGAAGATCCCAATTTCTAATACACTCCTGTTCAGAGTCCATAGCAAAGTCCATGAACACAATTATTCAACAACAGTCAACTCTAACCTCAAAACCTGGTTCGACAAATACTTCGAAAAGACCAATGTCTTCTCCTGGAACGAACTCATCGCCGAGTTGGCTCGCGGAGGCGACTCACTCGAGTCTCTTCGAGCTTTCTCGTCGATGCGAAAACTCAATCTCAAACCTAATCGCTTCACTTTCCCTTGCACGATTAAAGCATGCTCGGCTGTTCTTGATCTTCACTCGGGCAAACAGGCCCATCAACAGGCTCTGGTTTTTGGTTTCGAATCAGATTTCTTTGTGTCTTCAGCTTTGATTGATATGTACTCGAAATGTGGGCGTTTAAATGATGCAAAAATCCTGTTCGATGAAATTCCTCAGAGAAGCATTGTGTCATGGACCTCGATGATTACTGGGTACGTTCAAAACGGCAATGCCCATGAAGCGTTATTGCTTTTTAAGGAGTTCTTGATTGAAGAGAGTGAGAGAAACGATGAGGTTTTTATGGATTCAGTTGCTATGGTTTCTGTTTTATCGGCGTGTTCCCGTGTTCCGAGGGCGGGAGTGATTGAGGGAATTCATGGGTTTGTGGTGAAGAGAGGATTGGATAAAGACATAGGAGTTGAGAATACGTTGTTGGATGCATATGCAAAGTGTGGTGAGATGGCTTCGTCTAAAAATGTGTTCGATGGTATAATTAATAAGGATGCAGTTTCTTGGAATTCTATGATTGCTGTTTATGCCCAAAATGGTTTATCCAGTGAGGCTTTTCAAACTTTTCATGGGATGATAATGGATGGTGATGTCAAATACAACGCATTTACATTGTCTTCTTTGTTGCTAGCTTGTGCACATTCCGGGGCTCTGCGTATGGGGCAGTGCATACATGATCAGGTATTCTCTGCTCAATTTTCTTCCTCCTCCCCCATATTAATGGTTATTCATTCCATTAACCAATCTGTATATATTATGTTTGAATGTTATTCAAATATATTTGGATACAATCAGAGATATATTCTTAGTTTTGGATTTATTGATCTTTTGTAACAGGTAATAAGGCTGGGTTTTGATGATAATGTAATTGTGGGTACCTCTATCATAGACATGTATAGCAAATGTGGGCGAGTTGAAATGGCTAGGAAAGCATTTAATGGTATGCAGGTGAAGAATGTGAAATCGTGGACTGCGATGATAGCTGGCTATGGAATGCATGGCTGTGCAAGAGAAGCTTTGGAAGTTTTCTACATGATGATAAAGGTCGGGGTCAAACCAAATTACATTACTTTCATTTCAGTTCTAGCTGCTTGTAGCCATGCTGGTCTGTTAGATGAAGGCCGGTATTGGTTCAATGCAATGAAGCATCAATTTAATGTAGAACCTGGGGTTGAGCATTATGGTTGCATGGTTGATCTCCTTGGGCGTACTGGTCATCTCAATGAAGCTTATCATATGATAAAGGGGATGACAGCAAAGCCTGATTTCGTACTATGGGGTTCTCTTCTTGCAGCTTGTCGAATTCACAAAAATGTGGAGCTGGCAGAGATTTCTGCTGGAGAATTGTTTGAGCTAGACCCAAGTAATTGTGGATATTATATCTTACTTTCAAATATATATGCCGATGCTGGAAGATGGAAGGATGTTGAAAAGATGAGAGTCCTTGTGCAAGATCGTGGACTTGTTAAACCACCTGGATTCAGTTTGGTTGAACTTAAGGGCAGAGTGCATGTATTCTTGGTTGGAGATAAAGAGCATCCTGAATGTGAGAAGATCTACAGGTTCTTGGATGAACTATATGTGAAACTGCAACAAGCTGGGTATGTACCTAATATGGATTCAGTCCTTCGTGATGTTGACGAGGAAGAGAAAGAAATGACCCTGCGAGTTCACAGTGAGAAGTTGGCTGTTGCCTTTGGAGTCATCAATTCATTTCCTGGTTCAAGAATTCATATCATTAAAAATCTTAGGGTCTGTGGTGATTGTCATACTGTCATTAAGCTTATTTCCAAGATTGTTGATCGAGAAATTGTGGTAAGAGACTCAAAGCGATTTCATCACTTCAAGGATGGATTGTGTACTTGTGGAGATTATTGGTGACACATAAGAATAAGATTATAGCTATTTAAGACAATTTAATGGTTATCTTCGGCTGGATCAACATCAACAAACTTATAGCTAGGAATTGGGGAACTATAGATGTGCTGTCCAATTTCTGTTGAATGCAAGAAATACCTGTGATAATTCATCTGAAATACAAACTATTTTCGAAGGTCTACTCAAGGTTCATATATTTGCTTCAAAGATTAGCTGTGCCTCAATTGTTTTTCTGATTCAATGGTTACTGAAACTGCCGAAGATGATTTCTAAATACAAATGAAGTTCTGCTATAGAAATAACGAGATAAGTATGTGGTCTTTTTACTATTTACTCTTTTGATCAGAACACATCAGAAATTACTTAAGAGGACATCTGCTTCATAAAATCAACCCACAGCCGGTTTACACTTTTGATGTTAGAGACTGGAATTGTGTCAGCCATAGTGTTTGTCGAACCTGAAAAGGCAACAACTGAAAGTGTCTAATCATGAACATCCCAGTCGAAACCGCTTAACTGAAAACAGTCGTCTAAATTTTGATATCTGAAGTTGGTTACTCTTCCCTCCAACTTTTAAGCAACTAATAGAACTTTGCAGGGCCCTGTTCTCACCCTTTAGCTGTTCCAGCTGAAACCGGAGCTTATTAATGATCACTCTCTTTTCAATATTTCTCCTTGCCAACTCTATGAGCTGCTGTAGATTTTCCTCCATTAGTTTTGTAGCTTGATGCTTGAGTTCAGACCATGGATTCACCTGTTCATGAACCAACTGATAATCATCCATCGTAATATGGATATCTTCCTTGTCACACAGATCTATTGCTTTTTCATAACAAAGATTTTCTCTAATTTCAATTTTCATTTTCATTTTCTTGTTGTGTGGCTCAGTTGACATCAATTCTGCTATTAGCTTGTTCAGGTATTCAAAGTCAAAATTAGTGTTGTCACAATCTACATGAGGATTGCCGCGAATGGAATTGCATTCGACACAGGAATCAAAAAGATCAAATGGGGAATCATTCGAACTCCCTAAAAGTCTTCTCTTGGTGTCAGCATTAGAGGATGAAGAAGGTATGGTTCCTGAATCAGTTACATTATTGAATTTAAACCTTAAATGATCATATTTTTCTGCCAAAGAACAGTAAGAATCATTTAGCTCTTCCAGCATTAGAAAGAGATCCTGCCTCCGCTTGAAATAAATCTCATCTCTTACTGAAGAATTCTCATGTTCTTCCAGAAGGCTCATCGTTGCCCTCATTCTTCTGTTCGAGTCTGCATATATACAGAGAAAAAAAAAAAAAAGATTGTACAAAGTAAAGCATAAGGAATATGAAAGAGAACATGATAAAACTGTTCCATTTTTCTCTTTGATTACAGTTAGAGAAAAAAGAAAACTTCCTTGATCTAAATTCTAAGTTTTAAACTACATTATACTTTGAGATCATCAAGTGTCGATTATTTTTCCACATTCTCCTCTACCTTCCCTTCATCTTTCCGCGGCTAGTTTAATATATCGCATAAGCAAATAAAGAAAACACACAAAACTGACCTGATAGAGTTAGCTGAAGCCATTGAGATTGCTGGGCAATATCATGGTTCTTACCTCGAGCCAAAGAACAAGAAGATGAAGCTCCATGGTTCTCCATTACAGGATTCTTTTGTCAAGGTACAATTTTGCTTTCAGAGCAGAACAAAGTAAAACAAAATATAAACGTCAAGAATTTTGGAAGTCTAAAATGTAGGAGAATGCACAATCTTTGCCTGCCTTGTGTGTGTCTGTCTGTGAATATATATAGAGAGAGATTCATTATCACAACATTTGATTCCAACACGAATGCATCCTTTAATAAGGTGATATTACTCTTTCGATTTTCCTAACTTTCAAGAGAATGCTTTAGTGTCAAGGTTTGAATAAAAAAATAGTTAGTCCTTGTTTGGATTTTTATTTTTTATTTTATTATGGATTTCTTTGAAAATGGTATTGGCTTCTGAATCTGATTTACTATTTTCAGAAGTGGATTCAAATATATTTGGAAATATAAATTAATTTCATTATCACATACTAAGAATTACTATAGGAAACTTGTTAAAATTTATCCATATCTATATTCATTCGATGGAAAAAAAAAAAAAAAAACATTGATTTTGAATGGAAAAAACTTTATGTTAATGGAATAAAAATTTATGGATCTCGAAATTAGTTTTTGAAAACCAAAGTTCTCAAGTATTAATTAGGATAGAATTTAGGGACCCAATTATTATTTTCTCTTGATGAAATGTGATTCATAATTTATAAAATGAATGATATTTTACATTTCTTGGTCTCATTGAAAAAAATATTCAATCAATTTAAAATATTTTCTAAGAATAAAATTAAATAGCTTACATGATTAAAAAAAATTGACTAAGAAAATCTCACCTTTAAGGTGAGATTTCACTTTCTTTAGATAATAGAATTAATGCCATAATGTAATATAATAATTTCATGAATTATAATTTATTTTTTTCCTTAACTAAATTAAGGACTTTAGAAAATTCATGGAATATATATACATTTCCTTTTAAATTCCTTTAATCTATAGGACCTCAGTGGTTTGCATTTTTTTTTTTTTTACTTTTACTTTTTATATACTAAACCAATAAATAATACACTTGTAGTTCAGCCACTAGAAGACTTTTTTTTTTAAAAAAAATTCATTAACAGGCTTAATAGGTTAAAATAACACTGTCAGCTATATAATAGAGCTAATTTTTCCGCTGATACACTAAATTGGCAAAACTTTTAAGGTTAATAGGATTTGAATATGAGATTTTTCACTGTTCACGTTAATAAAAAGACTAAATAGGCAACACATGTTGATAAAAAAACTAATTCTTTTTTGGTTGAATATATAAATTTATCCTTAAACTTTTAACTTTAGCCGTGTGACACTTTTAACTTTAGCCTTACGACACCTTTATGGATGACTTATTATGTATTTAAAGTTGTAAATTTTAATAATAATACATATTTTTTCATATTAACAACAATTACTTTTAGGATGTTTAGCTTTTAAATGTAAAATATATATATATAATTTGTAGTTAGAATAATTTTTAAGATAATAATTCATAGTTCGAAAAAAAAAAAGGAAAATCAATTTGGGTTAAGGTGTTTAATTGATCTAATTTTATAAATAGAAGTATTTAATAAAATGATTTTATAAATTTAAGTGTTTAATATATATAATTTTATAAATTTACGTGTATGATTGATTAGTCAAATTAAAGATAAAATAATAAAAGTTAGGGGTAAAATTATATATTCGGCCTTTTTATTTTTTTTACATAGAACACATAATTTAATATTCATGTTGAGGAAATGAAAGGTAAACGGTTGTTCAAAATGATAATTTGACCATCTTAGAAAAAAAAAAAAAACAGAAAAAGTAAAAAAAGAGAATTTCACAATTTAAAAATGCAAATACCTACCATAATTTCGAAATTAGTTGACTAATATTGATGTTTCCAATATATCTCAAGGAATATGCCTGCGTCTGCCGTTCCTCTTGCCAGGTCGTTTACAGAAAGCCTATGCAATATGCCACCGTCGCTTCACATAATTACAAATCTTGCCCCTCCTTTTGACCGAGATTTGTTTCTCTTCATGTATTTTAAGCCGCCTTCTAGTAGTAATAAATAAATTTTTTGTTAGATGCACTGTAGCCCTTGATCAATGTTAAGGGCTACACGTTAAGGATAGTCCCCTTTAAATAATATTTACTAAATTAATGATAAATTTTATGGCGAAAAGAAAATTCAAACTCATATCTCTCACTCTCTGTATATTCAACAAGAGATAGGAAGATCAATTATATTACACTTTTGAATAGTAATATAATGTTTATATGCCCAAACCACTCGAATTATTCCGAATCAATTAAATATATTTAAAATTATGATTTTTGAATTTCATAATTTAGTTTGGTCTAAAATATTTAAAAATGGGATTATAAAACCAGTTTATGATTTTGGAGTTAAAATAGATCAAATTGCTATATATGATTTTTGAAATGATAAATAATTTAATGTAATTTTGAAATGAAAATTTTCCTTTCCGTTGATTAGCATATATTGATTATATTTAATAAAATTATTTGTTTCGGTAACTACAAGTTATCTTAATGGCGCTCATCAAATGTTAAAAAGTAATTACGTTTTATAAATCGCTCCATCAAACTCTAAAATCTAGTAAAAAACTACTTCAACAAACATTATAAATAATAGGAACAAAAACCAATAACTTCACGAATATTATAAATAATAAGAATAAAGATCAATTTGGTTTCTAAACTTATTTAGCTAGATAGAAATATCATATTTGACATTTTAAGCCAATTTAAGTATTGAAATGATTAAAAGATCAAATTTAACATTTTAGGTTAATTGAACCTCAAATTTAACATGTTTAATAATTATGTAGCAACACCAACCATCCAAATTCATTTTTTAGATGAAAAATGTTGAAAGAGAGCTATCAAGCAAAGTACACATTTGCAGCAGGTTTGACACACCAAAAGCAACCAAATACTAAAATACCAAAAGATCTAAAACTCAGTCAATATGAAAAAGTATTACTACCCTTGTTTGCCAATAAATATGTGCAAAGCTTCAACATAGTAATAAATAGGATAATACCAAATCAAATCAGATTATATCCAAGCTAAAAAATAATATTGTTGCCTCAACTCCCTTTTTAGACATGTAATGAGCAAAATAATTTATATATCTATTTATATGGTGAAATTTCACATGTTCCAAAGAAAATATTATCATATCAAATTTATTAAGATATTTTCACTAGCGCCAAAGACGCTTCTACTTATAAATCACCTAATAAACTGCATTTTTTAAGTCAGATTCAATAATCATATGTGATATCTTATACGGTGAGGTCCATATTACACAATGAGAAATAACCACTAATAAGTAATAAAATTTATAATTTTTTTTATCATAAATGTTGATGTAATTTATTTACCAACAAACTGCATTTACAATTTCTTATGAATTACCTAACAAACTGCATTTTTAAGTCAGACTCGATAATCATATGTGATTTCTTATATGGTGAGGTCCATATTACAAAATGAGAAATTAACCACTAATAAGTGATAAAATTTACAATTTTTTTTATCATAAATGTTGATGTAATTACAATTTTTTTTATCATAAATGTTGATGTAATTTATTTACCAACAAACTGCATTTACAATTTCTTATGAATTACCTAACAAACTGCATTTTTAAGTCAGACTCGATAATCATATGTGATTTCTTATATGGTGAGGTCCATATTACAAAATGAGAAATTAACCACTAATAAGTGATAAAATTTACAATTTTTTTTATCATAAATGTTGATGTAATTTATTTACCAACAAACTGCATTTACAATTTCTTATGAATTACCTAACAAACTGCATTTTTAAGTCAGACTCGATAATCATATGTGATTTCTTATATGGTGAGGTCCATATTACAAAATGAGAAATTAACCACTAATAAGTGATAAAATTTACAATTTTTTTTATCATAAATGTTGATGTAATTTATGTATCAAAAAATAAAAATAAATATTGCCATAATTTGAATATGTAGTGTAAACTTAGTGCTGTCAAAACAGCCTGTCCGAATAGGCCTGCACAGGCTCGATCTCAAAACCGGTGGAGCTAAAAAAGCTCATTAAAAAATGAGCCTCTAATAGTCAAGCCCGGCCCGGTCAGCGCGAGCTGGTAAACGAACCTAAACATGTCCTTTTTGAAAGTTTATCTTTTTTTTTTTTTTTTCTTTTGTTTTATTTTTTATTGATTTTGTATGTCTATTCAAAGAATTTGACGTGGAAAAAAAAAGAAAGAGGAAAACATCTCCGAGACTTAAACCTAGACCACTAAAAGTTTGTCCAATATAATTTCTATTAGGATTATTCCCTTTTTTATTTTAAAGTTATATATAAATTATTTTAACAGCAGGATCCCGCGAACCTGTTAGGCTCGTCCCGCTCAGGCTTTGGTAAAAAAAGGGCAAGTTAAAAAAAAGCTCGTCTTAAAAATAGGCCTCAATTTTTTGTATTAATATCCGAATAAATCAATCACGGGCGATTCGCAGGCTTTAGCCAATTTTAACCGTGCTACGTATACTACTAACATGGCAAATTAGTTATCTTAAATTTTCATATCATGTGATAAGCACGGCTAATAATAATGTTGAAAAATAAACCATTTATTTAATTAAAAATAATTTATACACATAAACTTACTCTTGATATCAGTTATTTTTATTAAGGTTATTCATCAATCACCCAACTCACTTGAATTGATCCAAAATTATAGTGTTGAGAAGTTAGTGATTTAAGTTGATTTAAATAATATGAAAAAAAAAATAAAAGATCAGTTAGATTTTTGATATTTAAAGTGAAAACCACCTAAATCAAACTGAATCATAGATATAGTTTTTTTTTTTTTTTTTTACAGTTAGATTTTTTGATAAATTTAAAGTGAAAACCACCTAAAAAGGATCAAAACTGAAATCATAGATATAAGTTTTTTTTTTTTGTTTTAATTTAGATAATCAAATTATTTATACTATTTTATAGTAAGTATGTAAAGTGACTTTTAAACTTTTTAGTTTTTTATAGTACCATATCACAATTTAAGTATTTTTGTTTAAAAAGAATTTATTAATGTGAAATTCATCTTTAATATATTTTATGTAAATTAGTAGATATAGTTTTTTTTTTTTTTTTTAATTTAGATTAATCAAATTATTTACTTTTTAGTGATTAAAGTGATTTAACTTTTTAGTTTTTATATACCTCACATTTAAGTATTTTTGTTTAAAAAGAATTTATTAATGTGAATTCATCTTTATTATTTTGAATTTAGTTGATTTTGAATACTCTTTATGATTTGATTTAAATTTATTATAAAAAATTCAACCAAATAAATACATAAATACTAAACACACTCTAAAAAAAAAACACCATCCCCAGTTCAGTACAATTTTTTTACTCGCGTCGAGTGTTAAAGTTGTAAATAAGCTGAAAACAGTGGCCATAATGTGATTCAAACATCTCGTATAAAGAACGCGAAAGTAGTACCAGCAGTAGGGCCGGTTGGCCAATAAAGCCGGAGAGACTCGGCTCAAGCACCCTCATTGGTAAGCGAGGGACTTAGGCAGAGAAAGGCTCTCTCTCTTCATTTCTCTCGCTTCCTTCAGCAAATTCCTCATTTCTCTGCAATGGCTTTCTCAGATTCTCATCGCCAATCCCTAATCCCTAGCTTCCTCTACTCCGCTTCCTCTGCAAAAACCCTCTCTGTCTCTAAACTCCTCCACTCAAACCTCGTCGAACCATATCCTTCTTCATCGCCGTCACTTATGAGAACGTCTGGTAGCTTTGTGATCCCCTCTCCCAGCGAGCCAGGAAAGATAGAGATGTACTCACCTGCTTTCTACGCTGCTTGCACGGCCGGAGGTATTCTTAGTTGTGGACTTACTCACATGGCCGTCACACCTCTTGACCTTGTTAAGTGCAATATGCAGGTATTGTTTCTTTAGATCTGTGATTTTTTTTGTGATTTAGCTGCCTTTTTTGCTTGATTTTGGTGTTCTATGTGGTTGATAAGATCTGTATTTGGTTTTTGATGATCTCTTTTTGATAAGATTGTTTTGTGATTTAGCTGCCTTTTGTTGCTTTAATTTGATTGTTTTCGTCTTCGATTCCGTTTGGCGTAGTTTTTTTAGCTTTGGCGATTGTTTTGAGATTTATATGTCGTTTTTGCT
Organism: Jatropha curcas; assembly: GCF_014843425.1. The sequence continues at coordinate 636,042 of NW_023591379.1, read as the reverse complement.
TTACTTGATCGCTTTATTCTTAGATCGTAATCAGATCTCCGTTTAACTGTAATAAGTTTCTTTTCTTAATTTGTGTATCTGCTCTTTAGACTTTTCAAGAGATCTGTAAGCAGAAGTTTCTTTTATGAATTTTTACAAATTATTTTCATTCCCGCTTGTGTTTTTACTTTTGAGACAGGAACTGTTATATTCCTTTGCACTTTTGTTTTATGGTTATTTATGTTTTTTCTTTTTTTCATTTCCTACGAGGTGTGGCTGTTTCTTCATTTGGATGGTATTAATGTTTCATTTTCTGATCTGAATCATACTGTGTTGCAAAAATCATTTACTGTGTATAGGACCTCTTTTTTTTTTCTTTTCTTTTTAAGCACAGGAATAGATTGAAATGTAATTCTCTGACCTGAGCTTTGCCTTGGTAATATGGCTAATTGCAAACAATTGATATTTTGGATCTGTGGATCTTTGCATAAACTCTGATGGACTTGTAGCATACCCAGTTGACAATGGTTTTTCACAGGCTGGACCTGTATATATTTTATGTCCCTGACGCACTGTCGTTTGTGAGTTTGATAGAGAATTGTAATTTTTTTTTTTTGGTCATCACAGTGCAATGTATGGTCATTGATATAACGTCCTATTGTTTGTTATCAGCATTGCAGTAAATTATTCAATGTTCAAAGTTTTACTTCAGGGTTCATATAACTCTTTGAGAGTTTATGGAGAAGAAGTCATTGACTTAGTTTTCAGTTTTACCCTTTAGTGGAAAAGTGCATCAAATCAATGTGAATTATTTGGAGGATATTGTTGGCAAAATAAACTTCTAATTAAAATAGAAGAGTGGACAATTTATTTGTGACAGCCCAAATTAGTAATATGGACAATTATTTTGGGGTGGATGGGGTATTTATTTCATGTAGTTTGCTTTTTTAGCAACCAAACATGGACGATTTGATTTGACTCATCATACTTGTATTTTGGATGTCATAAACTACAATGGTGATGGTGGGTGTTTTCCAGATTGATCCTGCAAAGTACAAAAGCATCTCATCTGGTTTTGGAGTTCTTCTCAAGGAGCAGGGTGTTAGAGGCTTCTTCAGGGGTTGGGTGCCTACCCTCCTTGGCTATAGTGCTCAGGGTGCCTGCAAATTTGGATTCTATGAGTTTTTCAAGAAATACTACTCTGATATTGCTGGGCCAGAGTACGCTGCCAAGTACAAGACCTTGATTTATCTTGCTGGTTCTGCATCTGCTGAGGTTATTGCAGATGTTGCCCTTTGTCCTTTTGAGGCAGTAAAGGTTCGAGTTCAAACTCAGCCTGGTTTTGCTAGAGGCTTGGCAGATGGGCTTCCCAAATTTGTTAGATCTGAGGGCACATTAGGGTATGATTATGAAGTTCATAAAAATACTGAATTTGCTGTGTTATGTTAATCTGTAAATGACCTGTCGGAATTTTTCAGGTTGTACAAAGGTATTGTTCCTCTTTGGGGGCGTCAAATTCCATGTAAGTCATCTACTTCCATTTTATTTTTTCTTATTGTGCATCAAAGAAAGTTGATAATCATCATTTTGCAATTTCTCCTGTTCCGTATTTGTGATATCCTTTCTTCTATCATGTTTTATTAGTCATTATCCTAAGGCATGTTATTGTAGTAAAATTGATTGCTTTATAATATTTTTAGGACATGTATTGAGTAGGTAGTGATTAGTTTGGAACTTGTTAATCCTTTAAGAACTGAAAGGGGGAAAATTTTTTTAGCACAAGAGCACTCTAGTCCACAGTACTATATGTTCAAAGCGGGCAAGCCAGGGTGAAGCAGCCTACTAAATTGTGAATATGATATTTGGCCAACTTTCAACTGATAATGTCTTGATCTATTTATTTTTCAAGAGAAACATCTAAAATTTCATTGTATGCATTATGATTGTGTATACTGTGATATCATTTAGTAAATCATGAACAAAAATGCCTATGCCTCTATGCATCTGTTTTCATTGTATACACTGTGATTGCATTTAGTAACTTGTGAATAGAAATGCCTATGCCTGTAAGGTTCTGTTTTCATTGATAAGGATCTCAGTATCTATGCATTTTCATTTCTTCCCGTTTATGGTTTCCTTAACCATTTGAGGCCTTCATTTTTTGTAACAATGGTGGAGTTAGTTGTTTCTGGCAATTCATATGATCAAAAATGCTTTTATTGCAGACACAATGATGAAGTTTGCATCTTTTGAGACCATTGTTGAGATGATTTACAAGCATGCCATCCCGACACCAAAGGACCAATGCAGCAAACCCGTACAGCTGGGTATTAGTTTTGCTGGTGGTTATGTTGCTGGTGTTTTCTGTGCTATTGTATCTCATCCTGCTGATAATCTTGTCTCTTTCCTCAACAATGCTAAAGGCGCAACTGTTGGTGATGTGAGTTTTTTTTTTTTTTTTTTTTTGGCACTGTGGTTTATGTTGCCTGGATGTTTTCTGTGCTATTGTAATCTCATCCCTGCTGATAATCTTTGGTCTGCTATTCCTCAAACAATGGCTAAAGGCGCAACTGTTGGTGTGTTGCAGTTTTATTTTTTTATTTTTTATTTTTTTGGTGATTATCTGTTTTTTTTTTTTTTTTTTTTTGGTGATTATCTGGAAATTAAACACTACATGCTTTTATTGTTACCAATTCTTTTTTTTTTTTTTCCCCTTTTTTTCAGGCTGTGAAGAAGCTAGGTTTGTGGGGCCTGTTTACCCGTGGACTTCCTCTCCGTATTGTCATGATTGGTACTCTTACCGGAGCCCAATGGGGTATCTATGATGCATTCAAAGTTTTTGTGGGATTGTAAGTATTGTGGATGATCGTTTTATCACTTTTTGTTACTTGATCTGGTATGTCATATTAATGGGCTCTGATGTCATTTTCAGGCCTACAACTGGTGGTGTTGCTCCTCCTGCTCCTGCCGCAACTGAGCTTGCAAAGGTGTAAATTTGGAGATAAGAAGAATTATCTTTTGTGGTGTTTTGTGGAAGCTGGGAAATCTATAGGTTAATAAACATAGGATTAACGACTCTCAAGTTGAAGATTATTCTTTTGCATTCAGTTATTGCTTCAATTTTTGTCATTTTGACTAATTTTGTATGCAGAAGGATGGTTTTGTTTTCATCCTTCTATAATGAATACATTTTGCTAGTTAGATCTCATATGAATTTCATTTTGATGTTAGGATCCACAGTATCCCCTGTCAAAGACAACCAAAAATAATGGGCAGATGGGGGGATATATTCTGTTCTGTCCGCATTTCTTGCGATGCTTTTGCTATATGAGAATACACATTTTTGCTATGTGGACGCATTAGTTTTTGGCCTTGAATGCCTCTTTATTATTATTATTATTATTATTATTACTTCATCAGTAATTTATTCATATTTGCTGGCTATAGTGTTCTGGTTGTGGGTAAATGTTTCTGTTTGCCCATAGAATTGATGTGAATCCATCAACAATATCTTTCCCAAATTAATAGAATCAAAACATGGTCCAATAGGTAACAATTAATTACATGAGCGAATTGGATTTTCTATCACTAAGTTGAGGTTCCCAGTAATATCACCAAAATTAAAATTAAAAACAACAGCAAAATAACCATTTTTGCATCCAGATAATGGTCTTCAGGTAAAATTCGTAAGGTTCATTATTTTCAAAAATATTTATGAAATTTCATTATCTTTTTTATTTGCAGAAAGTTCTAAATTCAGGAAAGTAAGTATGCATTTGTGAACTCGTTTTTACTTTCCGAATTACGACGTTGTCAAAAGCAATGTAGTTTTTTTCAGTAAATTCACAAATTTGAGAAGGTTCAAAAATTTCTCAAGCGTTCTACTTTTGGCATCAATAAAGTTCTCGTTGTGACCAAAAAAAAAAAAAAAGCCACGTAACAAACAAACAAACAAAAAAGTTAAGTTCAACAGCTTAACATGTTTAACATGAAGCAATGATAGTTCATAAAAACCGAAAATCAAATGCAACCAAACTGATTAACCATTACCAGTTCGGTTATGATTTGTGAACCATTGAACTACTTGATTCAAAAAATTAGTGTACGGTTCAGGGACTATAGTTACTTTGTCCATTTGGTTTCATCAAATAATGTTTCGATAAGAAGCAGAACAAACAGCAAGAAATCCTGCAAGCCATTATAAATCATAATACAAATAAATTAAGTACATCAAGCAAATTACCATAAGCTTGTTTTGCTGGAGTTAGAGCCTGAAAATTAGAATACATAATTTATAACGATAATTACTAGATATTCCCTCACTCTTAAAACCAACTCCACTTAAATTCACATGCTCATTCACATGCTCCAATTGTAAATAAACCAAAGAATTGATCTATCCAATACTAATATACAGTATCATGATTCGTGTCCATTTATTGCTGTCTAAAGAAGACTCCTTGGACCTGGAATTTTGGAGAGATGATGAACTTGGACTGCGCCTGGTTCAAGCAAGATTAATTGTGAAGGACACATAAGGGTAAGCACCCGCATCGCCTCCAAGTGCTGCCATCCCGCCTCCAATTTCATCTTCTGATTTCCAGTATGTGCTGCATTATCATAACAGGTAGGATAATGAGAATGTAGGGCAAGAGAAGCACTCATGCATGACATGCCACCATCATAAACACAACTTAAAGGTAAGTAAACTCATGAGTCATGAAATTGGTATAGCAACCATATGATAAATCAATGAGATGTTGCTCAGGAATGTCAAAAGAAAATGAGAGAGATAGAGAAAGTAAGAGATTGATGCTCTATAGAGAGGTGCCAGAAAAACCAGATCAAGGAATTAGTAAACACAGTAGAAAGACTAATATACTGAAATTGTCATTTCCATGGCTGCCGCAGCCAGAAAAATAGAATTTTTTTTTTTGTTCATCTATCATAACACATTCCTTGACATTTCAAGCAGTGAGTTTAGCATTACCCAATCAGTTTCTGAAATCTTGATAGCTCTTGAATTTAAAGACGTTATTGATGAAATGTTCTCAGAGATGCAGCATATTAATGTAGGAATCTTTTGAAAAAAAAAAAAAAAAGAAGAATTTCTTAAAAGCTATAAAGCAAGAATTTGATCATGAGTCCCCTCAATATATGATGAAGCGTCTATGCACAGAGCAGTCCTCTCAAACCTTTCCACACTATCCAGAGTAATATCATTTGATTCCAAAAATAACCAAAAAGTGTGCTTCAAGTAAGAGTTTCTACGAAAGAACTGGATAATTTTTTGTCAACTATTTATGTGTAAAAGTAATTCAGAGTCCCATGAATTACAAATCAACCTCAAGTAGTAGTTTTTAGTGATCATATGGTAAGTTCATTCAATATATGTGAAAAAAACATTTAAAAGCACGTTAACTTGCCTGTTTGCACTGTCACATAATCCCTCAAGGATTGAACGCACTTTCTTCTCACTTTTCGCAGAAGGAGCTAAAACACAAGACTGAAATGATCCCAATAACCAATGGTTGGTGAGAAACAAATGCTTATTATGAAATTCATGGAAAATTAAAATATAAAGAGTATTTACCAAGAAAGAAGGTGGCAATCCATATCTTAGAATACTTTCTGAAAAAACGCGTACTGCACAAAAGTGCATCCAGGAGCTGAAAACCTGCATGAAATAAACCACCCAGCTTAAAAGAGAATTGCCATGACACACATAGAAACGAAGATTTTTGTTTGTGAACACTTAACAGAAATATGAGAATGCAAAGACAAGTCATAATTATTGACAAAGATTAGAGCAATTCCGAGTACGACTTAGGCTAGTGTTTTGGCATTAGCCTATTTAGTTGGATAAATATATCCAGGCTCCTAAAGCCATAGGCCTAAATCATATAAAAATACATGAAATAGCCCATCAGAGGAAGAATACTGTGATTCTAAAGTCCAAAGAGGCAGCTAAGATATGATAACCCCAACATATCAAGAAAACAAAATCCCTATCCTGAAGATGGTAAATTGTAGGTTTGTCCATTTGGCGGTAATCATTTACCCGCAATAAAAAACCAAATCAGAGCTCAGAAGACTGGTAAAACATGATCCTAGGATAACTTTAACACTAGCTGTGGCTTATAATTACATGAGCACATAGTTCCAATAGATCATCAGAACAAAACCAAATATTTTACAATTCAACTTGGCGCACCATAATAGAGGAACATTGGTTAATACCATGAATCCTCTCTTATAGAGAACATCTCATAAGATCCATTAATTTAAGCTACACAATCATGCTAGACATGCAATTTTAGACAACATCAAGAAATTTGGAGTTATTACAGTCTCATGCATTTTAATGTTAGTATCAAGCATTAAAAGTAATCTATGATAACAGAAAAATAGAGTCTACAGAGCTCGTCAGCAAGGGAGAAGTATACAGAGCTTGTGATAGCTTGGTGCCTACAAACAACTTTTCACATCACAAACATTGTGATTAATAGTCCCATTTTCCATTTTCATTTTTCTTATAGTCTTACTTGGCAGGCATTTGTACTATAGTCTCGTAATACTCTGCCAACAATCATGCAGCTGAGGTACAAAAAAGGTTTCTGGCAACCATTTCCAGCTAGCCCTCAACTATGGCAATTTAGAGCTAATGCCATATGACATTCTCATCAAAGGTTTAAAACAACTATAAGATAGAATCCACAAACTATCATCATACTTATACTATCTCATCAATTCATCAGTATCAAACCAAGAGTATATTTACTACCAGAGACTTCCGTACCCCCAAATTCAAGCAATTATTCTATTTCCTTTAAACCTCAATTAATCAAACCCATTCCAAACTTTAAAATTCCCCAACTTATATCCCCCAAGTTTGTCCTAAAATCTTTAAGTTCATCTAACTTCTATCCACCACAAACAAATGAGGGTAGATTAATCCAAACCTAGTCAGAATCATATAATCTCGAAGAAAAAGGAAAAAGGAAAGGAAAAGAAAGGAAACAAAATTACCTCTCCATAACTGGTATAGCTCCATTGCAAAAGAGAGCTTCTTAAGCTTTCTTGGTCTTGCATTAATTTTTCCAGCTCTTGCTTCCTACCCTCTTGTGCTTCTGGACTATATTCAAAATCACGAATCTGGACCACATTGATAAACAGACACAACCATAAATTAGAGATCCCTACCCACTCAATAATTTAGAGCAAGTTCTTACTCATGCTGATATTTCAAATGAAGATGCCAGATTTGTATAAAAACATGAGGTGGTGTTATTCTTAAAAGCATTCATGCAACAATGCTAAAGCAAGTCCAATGCTAAAAATATACTAACTTGGAACCCCTTTTCACGAGCACTTGTTCTAAAATTGTCAGCAACGCGACGGAATAGTGTTACTGTATAAAGAGCATATTCATTATCCTCGTATAACTTCTTGGAGGACCTGGGAACCTGTAAGAGCCAAGCCAGACAAATCAAGCAGAAGCAGCAAAACCGTGCCAATAAAATAAACTGCACCAGATTCCAAGAAATTGTTATGCTAGATAGGTCCAGGCAAAACCCAAGTGAATTGCATTGCTGCATTACCCTACTAAGTTATTTTTCTTAGGCTCAAGTGAAACTGCACAAGCATTTAATACAAGCACGCATGTTTACACTGATTTTAACCGCCAAACAGCAAAGAGTCATATCATGTCCAATTATCTTCATCCAATATGGGGTATGTTAGGACAAATGAAGAATTGAAGTGATTATGCTAATAATTACAACAAACATACAGCAGTAACCATTAGATTAAAAATTCACAGGCAAAGGAAAAAAAAAATTACCACATAGCTAGTCAAAAGTTTCATTGGATAAATGAAGAATTGAAGTGAACTATGCTACTAAGGATAACAAACACAGCAGCAATCAATGGATTAAGAATTCGCGGGGTGAAGGAAAAACAAATTTTACCACATAGCTAGTCAAAGTTTCATAGCTTGCCAACCAGTCCTTCTGTGAATACTTGGGAACAACTGCAAGGAGGGTTACAAGATGTTCAGAAGCAATAATATCCTGGGGTTTCACCAGATCGGAGAGATCACGAACAGCTAAGCTGAAATGGAAAGACATTGGTTATACAGGGAACAAGAATATGGTAACCCTATATCCACAATTATACCCAAATGGACGCTAATACCTTCCACTTTGCTTTCGGTTGATGGCATTGAGTTGACTTCGCACATTGTTATACTCCGCAACTCGAACCTAACATAATATACAAAACTTAGAACTCCAAACTTCCTATCCTATTTACATGGATTAAATTGTGGTCTACACTTTCGAATCATCTAGTCAAAACCAGGTTTTATTTCTTAGGGAAATGATCAATAAATTACTTCAGCATTTCACCATTCAATGCAGGAGAGAATGCCAAATAATGTCGAAAGCCATTTACAATCATGCAAAAATAGCTCATCCATAAACAACAAGATACAAAATTGGCAGTAAAAATGCCAGAGTACAGAATCCATAAACAAATCTTTCAATTACGTTGGAGGGAAAAAAAAAAAAAAATTGGTTACAGACAATTAGTTGTGCTTCATAAATGTAGAAATTCAAGAATATGTTATGTTGTTGTGATGGGAACAGTAATCATAGCAATTCATTCAACAAAAAGAAAAACTAATGAGAAATGAAAACCTACAAAACAAATATACCAATATATCTCTCCTATATATGTATATGCTAAGGTAAATCAATTGACATGATGCTGCTTCTCTCCCTACATAGCATTTTCTTATGGCATCATGCTCCTAGTTTTTCATCCTGTCTTACTTTGAAACTAGCATCAGAAGTAAACCAACTGTTTGATTATCTACAAAATAATCATCACCTTGAGGTCATCCTCAATCTTTGCCACTTGAGAATGAATGTTGTCCACAATCTCCCTTAGCGGTGACATGGTTGGATACTTTGCTTCATCCCACACAAACCTATTGATCACAAAATCCAAAATAAATAATTAATAATAATAAAAACGATAAAAATAAAAATTCTTCAACTTTAATTCACATCCATAGTTCAATGAATCATTAAACATTACCTGGTGAGGTATGAATCAACAGGTATACCATCAACAGTTAAAGCACTGCTCTCTACACCAGACACCCTCTCCAATTCCTCGATCTGTCTCCTGATCTTGTGAGACACTCCTTCTATAAAGGTATTTGACTGCACATTCAATTGAATCAATCATAATTTACAATACCAATGAATTTACCCCTAAAATCAAAATCGAATTGAAACCTATAAATATAAAATCATACAATCCAAAAACAAAACAAATTAGACAATTTCTATTTCCATTTCTAAATTTCATAAGAAATTAAGCAAATACGATCCCATAAATGAATCAAAGAGGGTAATTAAATAAATTTAGCATTGGCGAGACTGCAAAAGCCACGGAAAAAACAGATACCTTCAAGAGATCGTCGCTGAGAGAGAGAAGAGAATCCAAAGTTCCAACACGGAGATTAGGAATATTAAACTGAAAGGGAAAGGAAAAACACAAAATCAAAAGAAATGAAATTGAGTAATCGAAAATCAGATCAGGTAAAGTGGATTGAAAGATAAGAGAAAAAGAGGATAGTGAAGTGAAAGTAACCCTGTAGAGAGGAGTATCAAACGAATGCTTAGAGATTTGATCTTGTAAACGATTCCAAAGAGTGGAAGCCGAGTTTTGAACAGGCAGAGACACCATCCAGTATCTACTAGCCATTGTTATCTTTTTTCTACTTTGTTTCTTTTGTCCTCTTCTTTCGATTTCGAAGCTTATACGCACAGAAGGAAGGTGACAGAGACTGAGACAGAGAAAGAGAGCCTTTCTCGTTATGGAGGAGAAGAAATTTCCATTAATTTTTGTTCGTTATTGTTTATTTATTTATTTATATTTATTTAAGAGAGAGTGTATTCGTTTCTGCTGTGTATACACTGCAGTGGATCGGATCCTTCATTTTACAGAACAGTTAATTTGTTTCTGTCCAGTAAAGGTTGACCACGTCATCACTTTTTAATGTTTAGATTAAACCAAGGTCGCATTTGGATACTGATGAAAAATTACTTCTATAGACAAATAGAATTTTAGGAAAATATTACAGAAAAATTAAATTATCATATTTGAGTGATAGAAAATATTTTTCAAAACATTAGTATAATTGTGACAATTAATATTTGTTATATTAGTGAGATTTTTCAATGACCAAATGCTGCCTCATCCGAAGCTTCAATTTTTTATAATTTGTGGTGTATTTAGTTTGTTTTCCATGGTTGGAAATAATATACGAATTATGAGAGATACTTTTATTTTTAAATACTCTCAATTTTTATTATCATGTCATAAATAATAATAACTATAATAATACTAATAGTAATAATATTATTATTACTATTGTTGTTTTTTCATGGATTTAGTTCGTATTTATCTCCTCTAAAATATTTTTTAACAAACTGGATTCTTAATCTTATAAAGATTATCCGCTATACTCAAATGTATTTTATTTTTTTATGTTTCACTATAAGAGTTATTATTTAGAACTTGAAAATAAAAATGAGTACAATTTTTAGTAAAAAATTAGATTATTATATGAATTTAACAATAATAGTTGCACAAAATTCATTGGTTTAAATTTATAAATTGATCCTTCTAAAAAAATTATAATTTGATATAAAATGTAGGAATTTTGATTTAATTTTAAGAGTTTGAAATAAATTAGAAAAATAAATAAAGAAAAGCCATTCATTGGTTTAAAATAATAATTTGATCCTTTGAAAAAGTTATGGAAACAAAACTAAATGACATAGCAATAAATAAAGCTGGCATAGGAAAAAAAAGACATATGCACACGCCCACCGTGGGACTCGAACCCACGACCACAAGGTTAAGAGCCTTGCGCTCTACCGACTGAGCTAGACGGGCTTGTTGATAGAAAAATGTAAATTATAATATATTATTTAAGTTTTGATTTCTACTCCACCAAACAAATATATATACACACCCCTGGTAATCTAATTTCAGTTTAGATAATAATATTTAGACCTTGCTTAACTTGGTGATGAATGAAAGATTTTCCTCTATGCTAGCTTATTTTAGTAAAAAGGAAAGAAACAAATGGCCAAGGGGAATAATAAGGTATTAAACAATCAGAATGTATAAATTACCAGTTTCATCAGTTCAAGAGAAGCACACATTTGATATTAATTCATGTCACAAGTTTTTTACACTTGCTACCCTTTATTACAATTATAGGGCACTTAAAATAAGTACACTGCTTAATTAGTGCAAAATGAAGTCTCATTCATACTCCATTTCTTATACTTTGAGCTGGTGCAGACCCATTTGTTAACAAAATGCACTACCTTATATACATACAGAACCTAATTGAATTCGTCGAGTGACAAGTTCTCGACCGATCCAAAGTTTTCCATTTGCCCAATTCTCGAATAATTAGTTAACGATCCACCCAAAAAATCAAGTGGTGAGTCATTAGAGATGATGGTGGTTGTGTCGTAGATAAATGACAAGCCGGTATTATCCACCATAGGATAGTTCATATAAAAGGAGCTTGATTTATTAACCTCATAATCATGAAGAAATATGTCGTTGACCGCAGTCATGGCTATGTTAGCATATACATCTTCATCCGACGCCTTCCTAGCCTGAATTACCTGAGTAACCATAAAAATTATATGCTTCTATTAGTAACGCCTTTAAATACATCTAAAAAATGCAACTAAAGAAGAGAAGAAACATACATAATTCTGGTTTTGCATGTCTTTATATACCATAATAAAATCTCCTAGTTGTAATCCATGTGTGTTAACAAAGTCGCCTAGCGAAATTCAATACAAGGATGATGGTTATTACTAACAGAAAAAAAATTATGGTTAAAGGATAATTTTGAGAAGCAATAAGGGAATGAAGCTTATACCTGTGTTTTCAAGTACATACATCCGACTATTGTTATTAGGCCAGTACCTAATGAGAATATAAAGAAATTATAAGTTTATCGCAATATTTTGTTTCCTTTCTTATGTTATATTGAGCAATCTAATTAATTTCCTCTTTATCAAAATGAATTTTAGATGTCGTGATGGTATAAGTTGTCAAAAAAAAAAAAAGAACCTGTATTTGAAGCTCCAAACATGCAGACCATCCAAGTCATCCATGCTAATAAAAATCCCCTCTTTGGACTCAAGGACAGGGAGATGTGCCTCGGCTGCTTTCTGCAACACAATCTCATAACCTTTAGTAGATATAAGGATTTCATGAAGGAGTCAAAGAAATGGAAATCAAAGTTGTAATTGCTATTGAGATGGCATACTTCAGTTTACGAGTTAATTAATTAAAAATGATTATGAAAAGAGAGGTCATAGAACATATATATACAATCTTTAACACGTAATGTAGGGAAATACAAATATTAACTAATTAGACCTTTGGGAGTATCATCCTCTTCAGGGAGCTTACATCACTGTTCTTAAGTTCCTTTTGAAAGAGGAAACTCAATCTCCTTTGGTCAATTACCTATGGCATAGGAACATCTTGGGTCATTATGGCGAAGATTTTATCAAAATAGAAATATAATCTACAACGTAAATGAGAAACATTGTATAAGGATATATATCCAATTAAATGAAATACCAATGCTCCGACATGCTGTTGGTCGCAAAATATTGCTAAGATACATATACGAATACTACCAAAACAATCATGAAATTCACTCCTTAGATCTTTGCTACATTCAAAACAAAAAATGCCAATAACAACGGCGAGTACACGCGCAGAAATTAACAAATTTCAAATGCTTAAATTCTAATTGCATCATTCCATTTTTGGTTCTCTACCGGAAAGAGTACAAATATGCAAACCACAAGCAAACAAGGAAGAATTAGCAAAAAATTTTACTGCACAAGTCCATTGAATTAATTAAAAATACTGCATTGGATTAATGAAACAGTAAAAAGTTATTAAATTTTAAATGGCTTTTATAAGTGAAATAGAGGTATGCAACCCTATATATAATTCCAAAAATATATTACGTCGGAAAAAAAAAAAAAAAGCATACCTATCTAAAAATGGCACTTAAATTTTGTAACTCCAGAAATTAATGGAATAAAATCCAAACTACAAAAGTCCTCCAAATCGCGGACAATACGTGTTCTTGTTCGGTTAGCCATATGTCGAAATTCTCAGGAAACTCCATTTACTCTAATGTCAATGGTAGGCAAGTGCATATATCCTTGAGTTGCATTTTGTTTTTATTTTTTTTGAGAAAATCTTACAAGCAACTATTGATTAAGGAATAAATTAACAATGCAATTATGTGTTAAATTAATCAAACTAAGAAATAACTTATCACACCCGAAATTATAAAATCTCTTCTTAGATCAACAATTTCATTTATATGATTATATTACTTGTCAGGATGCAAAACTCAAATTTGTCTTGCCATAAAGTTTTTTCTCTTTTTAATTTTTACACTGGAAGAATCGGTTTTGAACACATTCGACTTTGAAAAGGGAAAAATTAGAATAATAACAACTTTGGTCATGACTGCAAGAAAAACAGAATTACCAAGATCATTGTTTTCTAGTTTCATAGTTCCCTATATATATATAAATTTGAGAAAAGGTTGTCTCTGTAACAAGAAAATGAAAAGAATAATATATAAATGTAAAAAAAAAAATTGTGCTTGTGATCATATAGATTAACATGTAAATTTTAGTTTCAAAATCCACAAAATTGTCTGAAACATATGAAATTGGTCTATATGCTAGTAAAAAATTGAAATATATATTACCGCTGGAAATTAAATTATAAGCCTAATAATAATAACAGCAGAGAAGAAGAAATTAAATTAATTAATTAACTGAGGAATAATTGAAGGATAAAATTAAGTAACAAATGAACTCACCTCAGCTGAGAGTAATCCCTTGAGAAACAAAACAGTATGCAAAAACCAAAATATATAAAAAGAAAAACCCAATTATTTTAAAAAGAAAATATAAAAAAAAAAGAAGTGCTCACACGTGCGGGGAAGGAGGGAAGGTGATGCAGTGGAGGAGAAGGCACGTGCGAAGTAGCAGTAGTAGTGATGTTCGTAGAAGAGGAAGCAGAAGCAGCATTAGCAAAAGAAAAAAGGTGATTAATGGCGGAAGATGGTCTCCTCTGTCTAGGCATCCTTTTCTTCCTTATGACACCAAAGCCCAACACAGCAGCAACAACCTCATTACGGGTCAACCCGATCCGATCCGACCCATCATCATCCGTAATACTATTAGTAGTAGTAGTAGAGTCGTCTGCCTTGTCCCCCTCCACAGTAACAACGTCTCCACCTGCCATCCAAGCACGCGCCTCGGGTTTCTCATGACCCGCCCCTTGTTCCTTCATCATTAGCTTAGGGTTTATCTTTGCCTTTTCTTTCTTCTCTTATATAGTAAAAGCACAAAAAGGAAAAAGACTCAGTAGTCTCTGTTTTTAGATTTCAGTGATGGACAGTAACTGGAATGATCAGATTCAAACTCTACCGGTGATCGACGCTCGGCAAACGCGAAATGGGTTAAAACTTAAAAGAGAAAGCTAAAAGAAAGAAAGAGAGAGATGGGTTTTCTTTATTTATTGGGTTAGACTCAGTATTTTCTTTTTTTAATTTAGTTTTTGCTATTTTTAGTAAGAAGATTTTACATTTGTGCTTGTTGCATTCCCTTCTTCTCCAGTAGATATTTTCTTGTTGTCATTTACATATTTAAATAAAAATAACCCTAATGAAAAAGAAAATGACAACAGTGGTAGGGTTTGGAGAAGAAATATTATAAATGTATGGTTAGGAAAAGGGAGATGTGGATGGAGATGGTTGGATTTGAGTTGGTGAGTGTAACTAAACTAGGGTTAAATGATGAAATGAGAAAGAAAGGAGGATAGGGAAATGGTGGTTAGAGAATGGCCAAGAGAAAGGTGACGAATGGAGGGTGAAGAGCAAACAGGTGTTCAAAAAGTTCTGTTGCTTTGTCTACAGAAATCAATGGCGTTTTGGTGCCTTATTGGACTCTCCGTCTTTCCATGTGAAGAAAAAACCTCACTCTCTTTCTCTTTCTCTTTCTTTCTTTTGTTTTGTGTCTCTTGATGAGAGAGAGAGAGAAAGAAAGAGAAGGGTGGTTTTTTGAATTTGAAGGTGGGAAATAAAAACCGCTTATTATATAATATATATTTTCTTCGCTTCAAAACCTATCATTCTATTTTCTTGAGTGTTTTGCTCTTATGACATTTGTTGTTTTTATTTATTGCTTTTTCTATATAAAATTAAATAATATGAATTTTATAAAATGAAATATATGAGCTTTACTTAAAAAATAAAACACATCAAATAATCCATGTAATTTCTAAAATTATAAGATTTTTTAATTTTTAGAAATAAAGAATTAACTACAATTACCAATAAGCAGTTAAATTTACGACGGCAATTTTCAGTGAATTTATTAATAAAATTAAGAATTATTAATAAGATTTTATTTGAATATTAACCTGCCTTAAATTTGAATTACATATGTAAAAAAAAAAAAAAAAATCTGAGTGTTTTGTCTTATGATCATTTGTTGTTTTTATTTATTGCTTTTCTATATAAATTAAAATAAATATGATTTTATAACAATGAAATAATAATGAGCTTTACTTAAAAAATAAAACACATCAAAATAATCCATGTAATTTCTAATTATAAGATTTTTTAAATTTTTAGAATGAAAGAATTAACTACAAATTACGGCAATAAGTCAGGTTTACAGATTTACGACGGCAATTTTCAGGTGAAGTTTATTAATAAAATTTAAAGAATTATAATAAGATTTATTTGAAATATTAACCTGCCTTAATTGAATCTACATAATGTAAAAAAAAAAGAAAATCCCATTCTGTATGCTTTGCTTGAGCATATCTCATTGTAAACAATTCGTACTTTCTTTATAAATTGAGATATTTATTATCAAACAATTGTTTCATAGAAAAAAAATTTTATAAATCAATAAAAAAATAAGTTTTTATTAATATCAATAGAATTTTGTAAAATCAATTTTTATATAATTTAGCTTTCTTTTCATGTTAATCCACCTATTTGTTTCAAATTCAATTAGTAGAAGCTTAATTTTACTCGTATCCGTGTCAGAAACTTAAAAGATGAATATTTTCGATCCAGAAATGTTTCATCATCTATAAAGATATATAAGTAATATTCGACCATTTATTTAAGAGACGTTTAATCCTTTCTAGTAATAATAATTAATAAATTTCGTACCTTTCCTTTTTGCATTAATTTGAGTGGTTATAGATTAAAAAATTTTTTTTTTATATTCATGGATTTGGGGTTATATGTGGTTAGTTATAATCAATTTGATGATGTATTATTGGATGGCTGTTATAGTAACTATGTCTTTTTTAATAAATAGAGATTGTAGGTTTAAGTTGAAAACGCACGCATGCGAATAATGTATCTTGGTTGGATTTAAAGCCTATATGCGCTTAATTAGCTGTTGTGTTTTTCCGTGTCACTACACCCGCCTGACAATATAGCCTGTACGAGTGTGGTTTTCTAAAACTTAAGAAGAAACGGTAAGAGTTCAAGTATTTTATGCGTCGCGCTAAATATCTTTTAATAGGGATTTTGTCAATTATGATGGTTTATGTACTCATAGCTTATTGTGGAATAAATAACGTATTGGGTGAAAGTAGCAGATTATACTAATGCGATAAAGGAAGAAACTTGTAAAAATTATTTGTAAGAATGAAAATAAAATTATTGAGTTGTGAATGTATTTTTTGAAAAATAAAGTGGGAAGAAAAGTTGTAACTGTATTTTATATGAAGTATTAGAAAAGAAGTGGTATGTTTTGATACAGTGAGATAGTACAGACCCATGAAAGAATGGGTAATTTAGTAGACATTCCTACCAGGCTGAGCATTGTCGTTTCTATTTTCTTTATTATGGATAAAAATTGGTAGTTAAGTTTATTTTTTATTTTGTCTTTGCTAGTATGGTATTTACTATCGGCAAGTCCTGTTTCTTGTATAAGCAGCAAAAACCTTGAGATTCCGCCAAGCCTAGGAAGAGAGCCACGTGGTGTTACATGCGAAATTTGTGTGCTATGAGGAGTAATGCATTGAGACGAAGATCAATTACTACTCACTCTCGCAAAAGTTACCTTAACGCTTGCACTAATTACCTGTTTGCTTTATTTTAACGCCGACTAATAGAAGTTTGATATTGACAATAGCACGACCTACTGTTTAAAACATCCTTATATTATTCTTTTGAGTTAACCTCAACAATCTGATCACTAGCAGAATGCATCCTTCTCTCAGCTTACTCACAACGTTTTCCTTCCGATTTGCTGCAAAGACCTAATATTGCAGGATATATAACAGCTTTTTTGGTGCACCTAATGATCTTCTGTCGGTTCGTATGCACATGAAAAATACAAACTATAGAAAGCAAAACCAAGAAGACGCCATTGATATATTCTGCAGGAAAGACTAAGATGAACCAAATTTCTAATCAATTGTCCCTAACTACAGATTCTTGGGGCAATGACCAATCAAGAATCATGCCAAGATGGGTTTCTTAATTCTATCTTTTTGCGAAAATAATAATCCTCTTTAGATTGTTGCAATTATTGGGCAGTGAGAACTAGATTCTCCCATCAATCAACAAGGTTGATCATGAAATTTTCCGCTTTCCCTTCTTTCGGCTAGAGTTTTGAGAAATCTCAATATAACAACGTCGATGAGTGATGTTGAAATCCTAAAAGCCAAAAGATGAACACAAACTTGAAAAAAATAGACATGATTCGATTTTGAGTAATCTCATTAACAACTGATGAGATGTTGAAATCCTAAAACCAAAAGATAACACAAACTGAAAAAAATAGACATGATCATAACACAGAAAATTTATCGGCATTTATGTTTCATGCAATTTTCTCTCTCATGACATCTACCGATCTGTATTCTCTAATTTCAATTTCACAACAATGAAAAACTTCTTAGCTAACAACTTATCACTACGGGTCTGTAAAAGAACAAAAAAAACTCAGTTTTATGGAATAAAATGAGAAGAATATTGAACAATTAACTGGTTTAGGGGTTAACAGGTTCACACTCATAATTCCACCCAACGGATTTTGATTAAAAGATTAACATTTAATTGTAGCAAATAACTTCAGTACCAATATAGAAAATTATCATTCTTTACGGTAGTTTTACCCTAAGGAAAAATTATAAACGCGTCTCCATATTATACCAAAATTAATTATTCTATCCCTATATTTATTAAAATATATTACTTTGTCTTTATATTTTGATTCTGTCTAATTATTCTGTCATTTCGTCAATATTTTTTATTTTTATTGTTAAATTTAAACAAAAAGATTGAAATTCCTTGTCTTCTTTCCCCTTGTTTGTTCTCTCCCTCTCTTTCCTTCCCCCTTTGTTGTCGAACGACCTTGAGATTCCGGAGATAACTACAGCTGTTAATGGAGTTTTGTTTGGTTTCCGATGAGGTATGACTCTATGGCTTTATAATTTGTGGTGGGGACGATAGAATAATAGTGTTGTTATTTTGTAGATCTTGGCTTTTTAGATCATTGTTTTTTTGATTTCTTTTTATATTACTGTAATTCACTTTTATCTGAATTATGAAGTAATAGAATTTCATCTTCTTGGAAGATTTCAACTAGAACTTTTTTCTGGATTTTGGTTTTATCTATTCATTGTTGTTTGGATGTTTGAAAACTGATTGAGATTGTATAGAGAGTTGCCACCCATTATAGTTAGAAGTTTGTATGACTCTTAAAACAATGGCTGCAATTTGTTGTGCACTTATGGTGTTCATACACTAGTATATTTTTATTAAAATTTTCAAAATCCTCCTTTCTGTTTCGTTTTGACCAGATGGACAACAATCAACATGTTGGTAGAAAATCCAAATTTAATAGGAAAATAAGGGTATTCCTTCATAAGCTTTTTAATGGTAAAAATCGAAAATATTGACGGAAAGATAGAATAGTTGGACAAATCAAAATATAAAGACAAAATAATATATTTTAAAAAATACGAAGATAGAGTAGTTAATTTTGGCATAATATAGGGACACGTGTATATATATATATATAATTGTTTTAAATGGCCGAAATCGAATTTGACAAAATTTTCACAGGTCAAATATATTGTTTAAATATATATGTATTCGCGCGCGTATATATATATATTCTCTATTCCCAATTGATAACTGAGGTCAAATATATTGTTTAAATATATATGTATTCGCGCGCGTATATATATATATTCTCTATTCCCAATTGATAACTGAGGTCAAATATATTGTTTAAATATATATGTATTCGCGCGCGTATATATATATATTCTCTATTCCCAATTGATAACTGAGGTCAAATATATTGTTTAAATATATATGTGTGCATGTATATTTATGTATTCTCTATTCCCATTTAATAGATACTTTCTATTTTACAAGAATTAAGAAAATTTTAGTTATTTTTGTCAGAAATGTAAATTTGCATGTATCTTTTCTATTATATCCTTACTTTAATGTGAAATATACTTATTAATCTATTATTGACCTTTTGTATCAATCAAGATTAATTAATTATCTAAGATTGGTTAATATACATCGGAAATGACTAAATTTAGTAAATACTCACATTTTTAATTTTCAAAGTGATTGTCAAAAAATAATGGCAGTGAAAAATAAAGAGGAATCGATAAAAATAAGAAAATTATCTTTAATAAGTAACATTACATATGGGTATAATAGAGATACTGCATATTAGCTACTCTATTTATCTCAAAATATAAGTCGTTAAAATTTTTGCATGGAGATTAATAAAGTAATTAATTCTCCTAAATTATAATAAAATCAAGGGTAATTTGACCAAATTATCCTTTATTTTAAAGGCAAGAGTAACTTGTGAAAGTAGTTATTATATCTAATGTAAATAAGAATAACATCCAAAAAACATCATTTATTACCTCTTGAAATACTCAAAACGACTTATATTTTGGGATAAAGAGATTAACTTATTAAAATGGTAAGTGAATTATAATTTCAGACAAATAAAAAAAAAATAATGTGTCTATCAATTAGGGAGGGAAGAGGTGAGTATATGAAAAGGTTATAAATATAATTGAGAGACTTGTCAAAATTTGAAAAAGCAAACGCATTACAAGTGTCAACTTTATTCCAACTTCGTGAGGCCTCATGTATCGGTTCAGGAGAAAAGCTTTTGTTGCACAAAAGATTGTGGAAAGGTAACATCAATGTAAAAACCAAGAATGATTTTATTTGTAATTATAACTAGAAATTATTCAAGTTATCTGACACACTTTTCTCTTTCACATTTTATGTAAAACGTATCTGTTTAATTTTTTTTCCATGTCAGTTTTTGGATGTAATGTGTTTTGAAAATCATAGCCAACTTGTCATTAGGCTAGTCATTCACTTATTTGGGGATTGTCTGGAATATTTTCTTTTAATTTTCCTTTAAAAAAAAATATAGTTTGATGAAACAAGTAAAAAATATATTTTTAAAATTTTTCTTTATTGTGGACTTATTTTTCTATTTTAAAATACTAAATGTAATTTGGCAAATGCTGGACTTTTTTTTTTCTTACCCAAAAAAAAAAGAAATGGAGTCACTTCTCTATCCATTGAATAGTTATTTACTAAACCAAAAAGTAAAAAGAAATTCTTAAGATTCTTTTACCAAAATCAACTTAGGCTCAACAAAAGTAAAATTACAAGTAGCACCAATGTCTTCTCATTTAAAAACAAAAAAAAGAAAAAGGAAGACTTTTTTTAGTTAAGAATAATAGTTTGATGTATAAACCAATTATCTATGCTTAAGTGTAACTACAAGTTCTCCTAGAAATACTATACACTTCCTGCCATAAAATGATTAAAATCCAATACGGAACTAATTTATTTAGAACCTTTTATTTTTATTTGTATTTCAGTTAGATTTGATGTAAAATCTAACTGAAATTAAAGTTTTGGTTGGGCAATTTAGGGCATTCGGCTTCCCAACCAAATATAAAATCCATCCTCGGCCAAATTAACAATAGCAATGCATGTCAATCACATCCAAAATCAAAATGCCATTTTAGATCTACGACTATAATCATATAAAAACAACTAGAAATTACCATTAAGCTAATATTTCAGTGATAGAGTGTATGCCTGATGGAAGTAGGTACGAAATCAGAAATTTAAATAAACTATGTTCTCTTTACATGTATCTAATAATACCAAAAGGAAAAAATTTCTTGAAAACATTTATTTGAACAGTAATTTTTACACAAAAACTTCGATTTGACAATGATAAGTCTCATAATAAGTTCAATCTTCAACCACTGTAATTATATTAGTCGACAATAAAGCAGAATATCCAGAAAATGTAAGGAAAAATGAAGATGACAAAAAATTAGGAACTTCAAATAGCTTCTGCAAGCAACTTTGCAACGAGTGCGAAAAATGTTGGCAGACAAATAAAAGGAGAATCATCCAGTACTAGAATTCTCGACACATATATGTTACAAAGTGATGGCAATTCCCATCAGAAAAAGTACTATTTCAAACAGAACAAAAATATAGGGTACAGCTACATATATACACATAATCAGAAAACATGGAAAAAAAAAATAATCAAAGGATAAACCAAAAATTAAGAAATCAAGCAGCACTCAGCGGTAGCTCGTGTTTGCATGAGCAATGAGCATAGAGGCAAAACTCAGATCCACTTAAAAGCATGATAAAGCCTTACACTGCAAATACAACAGACTACATAGCAGGGCTTGTAACACAACTGGTGATGCTAAAGGGCAGCTGCCAATTGTTTAAGGAAAAAAGAATATAATGCAACATACTTGGTTCAGCTTCAATAATCTTTTCTCCTGTTCTGCTGCTTGCAACGATTGATTAGTTAAAGAAAAATAGGAAAGTCGATCAGTCCAGCTTCACCATCTTATTATCTTCCTCGTGCTTGTTTGGTTCAGCAGGGAAGTACTTTATTCCCACAAGATCACCAACTTGGCTGATAACCTAGAAGAAGAGAACAAACCCAATGAAGATTTATGGTGAAAAGATACAGATAGAAATATGCTTAACATGTAATAGACTTGTTATGACAGAAAGAAAGCACTTCTCACAAGCAATCAAATTAATGCACATCTTGAATTACTATTATTTTTTCTTACAAAACAAAAATTGTAGATACAATAGCACACGGTTACATTGAGCAGTAAATTTCACATATTCTTCTAGACAAATCACATGTAGAACACCAACAAGGATTCAACTGTCACAACCCGACAATCCTTTAACTCTGAGTATGCGAACAAGCAAATGTGCGTGTGCAAGAGTTTTTTTTTTTTTTTTTTTTTTTTTTTTTTTGAGGTAGGTGGGCGAGAGAGGAATTTAAGGTATAGATTTATACATATATTAAATATTGTACCATAACAATAATTTCAAGAACATGATAGTAAAATCATACTTTCTATATATTAAATTATTGCAAATAAAAAATTAAAAGAGATTAGAAAATCATAGTAAAGAAATTATAATATGAAATATTATTTCAACAAATGATAGTAAAAATCAATACTTCATATATTAATAATGCAAATAAAAAAATAAAGAGATATAGAAATCATAGTAAGAATAATACATACAATTATCAAGTGGCTATAAGAGTACATTACACTGACAAAGAACAAACCCCCCTCCCCCAGGTCGGTTAAAAGTGATACTTCAAGACAATGTTGCAAAAAGTATATTCCTAATGGACTCGTTTGAATAGCTTGACAGGAATTCTTTACATCATCTCATATATAGTCTGGTTGCAAAGTAAGTCCCCTTGCCTTGATGAAGGGTTACATGGATGTTTTTAATTTGGAAGGCTTAACTAAAATACTTTTTTCCATATTTTATCAAAATTACCGCTACTTATTGTTTCCCTACTAAGTTTCGGAACTAACGCTTAGTTGTTTTGTTTGTTGTTGGTTGTACCCTACTATTATTTCTTTTCAAACTGAGGGAGTCTTTCCATTCTTTATCGTATGTGGTGTGAGTGGCCAATTTGATTGTGGCAATGCACATATCACTGATGGGGTAATCAAGCAGATCAACAAGTTCTATAAGCATAAATACTAAGATGATTCAGGCAACAGCCAGGAAAAAGGAAATTAATAAACAGTGATTCAGATACAGAATTTACTTGCCAATGCTTTAATCAAGGTCTACCTGGTATGAAGAACGAGAATATGCAATATGCAGTGCCCTCTACCAAACAATAGTGTGTTGCTGGAAAAGCCACTTGTCAACAAATCTGCCACCTGTCACATAAAAATATAATAGACATTCATGAGTAAAACGTGTAAATCCACTAATATGGAACGTATTAAAGTTACTGAAATCAACGTAGTACTTACATTCTGCTCAGCACTCGCTTGAAAAGGCGGGATTTTAAGCTGGATTGTTAAAGCATAATTGGCCATTACAGGAGGTCATTAGTCTCCAAGACACCCCTCAAACGCCCATTTTTATCAAATTCTGAACCTAAAGAAGTTGCTTATTTCACGTATCGTGCAAGTTTCTGGAGGCACCTACACAGAAGACAAAAGTGCTTCAAGCCCCACCAAAACTAAAGAAGATGAATATATATCCTTCTAAGATATTTCACTCTGCCAGATTTAAAAAAAAAAAAAAAAAAAAAAAAAAAAAAAAAAAAAGCACTGTCCAAACCTCTATTAGATACCATCTTTTGCTCGAATAACCCTTTATGGCAGATATTATTATTGTTCTGGACAGTCTGGGAGTGCGAGATTGAGAGGTTGCAATAAAGATAGAACCAGGCAAGTGTAGCTTCAAGTATTGTATACTCAGCTCCTACAGTAGATGGATAAAAGTTATCGGTTTTCAAAAATCATTATATGCATCCATATAACTATATATAAAATAGAATCTCATATGAGAGTCGATGGTGAAACAATTGAGAATATTGTTCCTAACATTTATAGCACATTACAGTTTACAGATAAGTCAGAGATGTGCTGTCAAATAGGAGCCATCTAAAGAGCAATAACTACCAGAAGTGAACTCAACACGAAGCCAGGAATCGGTTATTATAGTATACGATCTCTCTAGTTCAAAAAGTCATCTCATGATAAGCCCTAGAACACTCCTTATGAAACAGTTTCTAGTCATGCCTTTACAGTAAAGAGCATTTTATATAGCGCCTGCTCCAATACCATCTCACAAAAGAAAAAATAAAGCCATAAATTTGGTAAATGTGGTGAACTCTAGAATGTAATGCAATAAGATTAAATAAAGATTAAAGGAAATATAGTCATCATTCCTATTGTAATGCAGTATATTATTTCAATTCCATAATATTTAGTTTATTCACTATGTTAGTGTGATGGTGGAAAATGGCAACAAAAATGGTTGGAGATAAGAAAGTAGTGATGATGGTGAAGTAGAATGGTGCTTAATATTGATAGAATAGATATCAAGTAAGACAAGTTGTCATATAAGTTCATTTTGATCTCTGCTGATCTAAAGTTGTGATGATGTGAAAGTGAAGTGTTATAATAAAGTAAAGCGATCATAATGACATAAATTTTTTATGGCATGGACATTGCCATAGCCAAAAGTTAAATGCTGATACATAATCCCAATGGACATTACATTAAATACAACTAGTATTGGCTTTGCGTGTAAACTCAAACCAAAAGTATAACAAGAAAACAGTTCACATTAGAACTTTTGAGAATGTCTAATCAAACCAGCTCCTTATTATAGCAGCAACATCAAAGATTACATAATAGGCGAGACACATGGCTAGCGAGCATAACAACTTAAGCTAACAAGAGCCATGGATTTCTCTCTATCCTAATAAATTACAGACTAGAACATAAAACAACTTGTGAGCCACACCTAACATAAATCACCAATCACACTGACGCTCTACAACATGATTAGTAAAGAAAGTTCTCCCCATCAACTGATACTCTCACCATCAGCAGTATCCACCTAGGAACCTTCACAAACGGCGTCTTCTGATTTCCTACTGCAACACCAATGACTTAAGATAGCCTCATCCAAGTATTATAACAAGGAACTTGCCTTGTAACATATTATTAAGATGATGAAGAACCTAGGAAGGGGAAGAAAAAGAAAATTGTACCTCAAAAGAGTTTCGTCAGTTTTATATCCAATAAGAATGAATCCATACGCACGTGATCAATAGCTCTTCTTCTATAACAAGAACTAAAAGACAAACTTCTTCTCTTACTATATGAGAGAACACAACTGGGAACATTTCTGCACTGGATTTATGATCTATTCTTTTCTTAGTTTGAAATAAATTAATCATCATATCATGCGGTGGCAACTTTTTATTAAGCCAGGCCCTACCAAATAAAAAGATTTTAAAATCTATTCAAAAAAATTAACCAAGAATGAGTCACAGACACGTAAAACAAGTAGCTTGAAGCATGTTTCGCCCCAACAAGCAAAGGTGAAGAGAACACTATACAAATGAGAACAAGGTGTTAAAGAACAAGATACATACTAAAGAAATTCCAATGTCATGAAATCTAATCGAATCTAGTTTGGATCCATCCAGATGTAAATTCATAGATTATGGGACTCTATTTCAAGATTGCTGAGAAAACGAACAACAATCATGTTGATATTAGGGAGCTTTCATATCTCTAATTATTGAAAGATTGCTATGATCTCAGGAAAGTTTTGCAAAGCTCGCCTCCATGCTGTATATCGCCGCGTCCACAATTACAATTATTTTTCTTACGCAAGGAGACTGTGAGTCACCTGAGGGTTGTCCATCCTGCAATTACTCAGTTACACTCTCACTACAGAAATGATGAGGCGAGAGTTGCTTACAAGTACTATCATGAGACACTAGTCATATTAGAAACATCGTGGGAAAAACTGTCAGAGAGTTCTATTTGCATTTAAATGTCGACAGTCGAACCACTCAAACAACTATGAGGAGTGTGTAGAGAGTGGAAAGTCTTGAAAAAACAGTATATCCATAACCACACAGAGAGCAGAATTAGTGGTATTTTATTTGATGGTATCATCTTAAGAAGAACAACTCATAACAGACAACTACACTGTTGTGGTTGAAAAACCGAATAGTAGCTCCAGATCCACGGGCGCCAATTAAGACTAACTAGAATTATGGTATCAAATGTATATCACTTTGATGAATCAACCCAGTACTGTGATGAAGAACCAAAAATGAAAAGAAACTAAGGAGAAGGTATCCGAGGAAGGACAAGTGGTATCAGAGAGTGATCAAGACCGAAATTATCTATAGAGCCAGATATCAGTATGCAACCATATATAAACCACGTATCCCAATGACGATCAGTGAAGTATAGATTGGTCTAGAGCAGAGTTTTGTAAACATAGCCCACGCCACATTAACCAAATAGAACTTGCGAGCGTTATTTCCCAACAAAGACTAGAGACACTACACAGAAATGAGAAATGCGAAGTTCGCCTCTAATGGGCAACCCCACGTTTATAATGAAACGGAAACAACCAAAAAATCGAGATAAAACGCTCCATGCACCCCACGTTTATAATGAATACGGTAAACACATAATCAGCAAAGGAACAATAAACGCCACAAATGAATTGATAAGTTTACCTTATATTCTTGGATGCAATTAGAGGATAGCAAATTCCTCACATCACTCTAATTAAGAAGAACATGCAAGAGTTCATGAACATATTTCTGCCTTTGATCAAATTATGCCAAAAAATTTCCCGTTTTACCCATCTTAAGAGGCTATTTATATCTTAAACAAACATATACCTAAAGAAGAGACATCTAACTAGCTGCCCTTGGGCCAAACAACATGGGCTTTAAACTCTAAAAAACCACAAAAATAAAGTCCATTTCTAGCCCAAAAACACAAACTTGATATTGGGCAGATTGCATGCATAACAATAAAACCAACCAAAACAACTTAAATAAACACTATGAGCCCATATCCCTTACATATTAATTAGACCAAAAACAAGCAACAAAGGGAAAAGAACCATCCAAGCCCACTAGGAAAGCACCAGTGGATCCATATCATTTCCCTTTCCTTAAAAGAATTCGTCTTGATCTTAGTTTTAAAAGTTGGAGGTAATCGCTTTTTGCTTGCCTAGGAATCAGTCCACTTTCTCCTTAGAATCCATGCCCCTTTTCTTTAACTCTCTCCTCCCTTTTTTGCTGCTCCATTGTTTGCTACACTGAATATGCTTTGGCAAAACACCTTGTCTCCAATTGGATTGCTTTCTATTTACTTGTTGAGTTTGGAATGGTGTGAAGCCAAGAAATGAAATCGATTTGATGTTCTATCCCTCTCAAGGTGGGTAATCCTAGGCACTCTTCAAGAAAGACATCAGTGAACTTCCTCTTTCTCTCTCTCCACAACTTTTTTCTGGGATCAATATTCACTTCTTGAGGTGTCATGGTGGCAAGAACCACCTTTCACCCTCACAATGAAGATTGGGGCAAATCTTTCTGGAAACCTCATGTTCAAAGTCCCTGCAAAAGATCAACAAACACACTTGGCAAGGAATGGGTTTAGAATCCAATTAGTGGTAAAAATAATTTCTTTGCAACAAAAGGTACAAATATGGCTGAATTTGTTTTTTCCTTTTTTCCCCCTCTTCGTCTTTTTTATTTCACTCAATATATTTTCACGTGTTTATTTTTGCACTCATTTTTTCTTTATTGACCAGCCTCAAACTACATTCTTTTGGCTTCCCATATTGGTCTTCATCCACTTTTTGAGGGAAAATGATCTTGGAATGGTCATCCACCCATCTTTTGTGAATGAATACCTATTGAGTGGTAAATCCACATTTTTTTCTTTCTTGCACCTCTAATCTTATTGGGGTTCCAAACATCCTCACTAAAAAAGGTGTATCACTCGATGCAGGATGATATGATCGACTTACTTTCTTTTCATGATTTGAAATTCAGTTGTTGTAGTATAGGTTGAACTCTTTTTGTATAAGAGCAATTGGGCAAAGCTTTAAACTCCTGCAAAACTCTTTCTCATAATCTGGATAGAATTGTTGAAAGTTTTCTAAACTGTCCCAATAGGATTAACTCCATTTACAAGTTTTCAACTGGGGATCCTCCATTTGACTTCCTCCCCACTATTATCTCCAAATGTGCCTGCACTCCATGGGTTAGTGTTCAAAATAGAAATCACAAAAACAATTTTGAATTAGTGATAATAGCACTTCCCTCACGTGTTTACACTCTTACAATCACTCCTTGCAATTCCCTCCAATTGTACTTCGGAATCGTAGATTAACAACCATTCGAAAGCACTTTTTAGAATCAAGGAAAATAAATCTTAACAATAAAAGTAAGCACAAACTCTAGAAAGAAGACTCAAGAAAACGAATAATGGATGGTGAGTACAAGGACAAGATGATGTACTACTTGAATTATATTAATAATTTAGAGTTGGGTAGTGAAAAACAAATACACCTAATAATGTAATAGAGGCAAAAGAAAGCTCAAAAACAAGATAAACAAACTAGAATTTAAAAGACAAATTCTGGATATAATGTATGAATTTAGTTCACTACAAGCAAAACCAAATATGGGACCTAATTTTACTTCTACCTAATAAACAATGCAGCAAACAAAGAAAACCCAAAAAAAAAAAAAAAATTTTTTTTTAAAAGGTACTGTAGCACGGGTGCTTCTGAGTTGCTTGTAGCAAATACTGTAGCACAAAGCGTGCTTGACTTGTAATCCTCACTTTAACCCATAAATGGGTGATCCAATTTAGGTAGGGGTAAGGCCTTAACAAGGTTATAAAGTGGATGGTTTTGTGTCTCCCAAATTCAATTTAAGGTACGTAATGACTTAATATTTAGGTTTGTCCCAACAAAGACTTTTGGTGTTTCCTCAGATATTAGATCCCAAAATCAAGTCAAAATATGATATCCTAGCAATTGAATGTTAAGGTAGACTATCAATAAATTCCCAAATAAAGTCAAAATGCCTTTAGGTTTCCCAGCAATTGTGTCTTCAATTTCAATCTAGGGTAGATATTAACTTAGTATGTAGGTTGTCCAACAATTTTGGTTGTCTACCAATTTCAACTTAAGTAGGTTAATGACCTTAACAATTTCTGACTTATTCCTTTCTTAATAATGACCACCTTTTTTTGTGTGTTTGTAAGATCTAATTAATAAGATCTAAGG
Source organism: Jatropha curcas (assembly GCF_014843425.1). The sequence continues at coordinate 606,686 of NW_023591379.1, read as the reverse complement.
CTTGCACAATGGGTCTGGATCTTTTTTTTTTTTTTTATCAGAAACAGCAAACAACAAAGAATAATCAAAGATAGATCTTGAATTAAGTCCAAAAGGGTAACTAGAAAAATGATGCATACATAAGAAGATACAAAGAGAAAACTAGATTTCAAGAAGATTTAAAGGAGAAATTAATCTAAAAATCAACAAGATCTAGAGAAATTGTTTAGATCCAACAAGATCTTAAGGAGATAATGTTCTAGATCCAACAAGTCTAAAGAGATAATGTGTAGATCTCAGAATGAAAAGAAAACACGAAAGATAAACAAACAATGAATCCCAAATGACACGGATCGAGATCAAAGAATGAGATGTAAGTTCGCCTCTATGGCACCGCCACGTTTATAATGAAACGAAAACCACCAATAATCGGATTAGCTCTTGGCACCCCACTTTATAATGAAACACGGTAACACCAATAATGAGCAAGACAGATAACGCCACAAAACGAATTGATAAGTTTTTACCTAATTCTTTGATGCAATTAGAGGAATAGGCAAATTCTCACAATCACTCTAATTAGAAGAACAATGCAAGAGCGTGGAACAATTCTGCCTTTTGATTCAAATTATGCCAAAAAAAAAATCCGTTTTAACATCTTAAGGAGGCCTTAAATTTTTATATCCTTAAACTGTAAACATAACCTAAAGAAGAGCATCTAACTAGGGCTGCCCCTAGGGCCAAAAAAAACATGGGCTTAAACTCTATCTAAAACACAAATAGTCATTTCCAGCCACAAAACAAACAACTTTGATGATTGGCAATTGCATGCATCATAAAACCTCAACCCAAAACACTTAAATAAAACTATGAAGCCCATACCCTTACATATTAATTAGAACCAAAAACAAGCAACAAGAGATAAGAAACTCCAAGCCCACAGGAAGCACCAATGGATCCTATCACGCTACTTTGCGAATCTCTCTCTCCTTACATAAGTTTTTGTTCTTTCTCCCTCTCTTGTTGTTTCACTCACCAATGGGCATTCAAATGGTTTCTGTTTCACTCTGGGCTCTTTTTCCCTGAGCCCTTTTTTTTTTCTTTATATTTATTTTCCCCTCCCTGTCCACCCCCTGAATACAATTCTGGCCCTCACTTTTCTAATGATCCGTCTTTGGTCCATATATGACCCTCTGGTGGTGTTCAAAGGAAGCTAGAACACATGTGTTCCCCAATAAGTAAGGGAGAACCGGTTGGTTGTTCACCATTCATGCCTGGATCCCGCCTGTCATTGCCATGGCGGCCTATGAGAATATGCTCACAGCTTAGCATTAGGTACCATACTAACATCACAAGTGACCTTTTCATCCTTGTACTCT